>JAWZSL010000001.1:45376636-45567958 GCA_034769285.1 Lutjanus argentimaculatus | reverse complement strand
ACCGGATGGTGCTCGGGCCCTAATTAAAGCTGCAAGCAGCGTTGAACGGGCCCTCGCACCCCCGCGCAACTCGGGGTGCTGGCGACCGCAGCCCCCGTGCCACTCGGGGCCCACTGTGGCCGTGACCATGCCGCCAGAGGCCGACTTGCAGAGGAGTTGCTGAATTTTCACCCCCTTCGTACACTGTAAGAAGGAATCGGGTGTTACTTCCTGTCTCCACTAGGTTGCGCTATGACTATGACTCGTGAGCATCATGCAGATTGGTTCAGGCCGGGATTTAATCATACATGTGAAGTCAGGAGCAGATTTGACCATTTAATCTCATGTTATAGCAATTTCGTGTTTCATGGCGAGACATAAAAGTCGATGCCATGCCACACCCACACTGTTCTACACTGACCAATTCTTTTAATAACTTTTAATAACAAACTAGTCTATATGGTACACACCAGTTTTGCAGTCAATCGGATCAGTTGTGAAGGCGGAGTTTGTTTAGCCACGCCCACTTACAAAATGAATATCATATGCTCAGGACAGGACCAGTGACAAACATATTAAGATTCAGGAAGATTCGACTATGTAAACTGAAGTTATGTCCACTTCCTGTGTTTTGGCGAAACATCGACATTCGCCGCGCCGTCAGGGCAGGACCGTTTGACGGGACATCATGGTCTTCACAATATAGCATTACCAACATCTTAAGGCCTTTCTGACCAAATTTGAGTTGAATATAGTCAACGTGCTCAGAGCAGCACCTCAAAGTCTAAAACATGGTATTTCCTGTCACCAGCAGGGGCGCTAGGACAATTAGAAATTTTCTGCATGTAGACGTGTTCAGGGCAGGACTGTTATCAAGCATGTGAAGTTTTGGTGCAGATCGGACCATTTATGGTAAAGTTATAGCAATTTCATGTTTCATGGCGAGACATCAAACTTCGCCGCCACCTCACAGCCACACCCTTCAACAAGAGCATAATCTTTTAATAACTTTTGATCACAACCTTGTGTAGATGGCACACAGTGATTTTGAAGCCGTTCTGATTAACCCTGTAGGAGGAGTTCGTTAAAATACAACACGTGCAAAACGGCAAAAATGGCCGCCAAAAGCAAAAAGGCCGACTTCCTGTTGGGTTTGGCCAATGGGTCCAAGAGGCTTTTTTCTGCATCTGGGTGTCATACATATGTGTACCAATTTTCGTGCATGTTGGTGAAATGTGCCGGAGGGGCTGATGTTGAAAGGGCGTGGCCAAGCCATTTGGCCACGCCCATCAACGAAACTCATATCACATGTTCAGGCCTGGACCATTAACACACATGTGAAGTTTCAGGCAGATATGACCAAGGACAGTGAAGTTAAGGCCACTTTCCTGTGTTTTTGGCGAAACAGCGACTTCGCCGCGCACTGGGCGTAACGCCGTTTGAGGATACGTCATGATCTTCACAATATAGCATTACCAAGGTCTTAAGGCCTCACTGACCAAATTTGAGTCAGATATGGTCAACGTGCTCAGAGCAGCACCTCAAACTGTAAAACATGTCATTTCCTGTCGCCAGTAGGGGGCACTATGACATTTATGGAATATTTTTATATAGACATGTTCAGGGCGGGACTATTATGAAGCATGTGAAGTTTGGTGCAGATCGGAGCATTTATGCTAAAGTTATAGCAATTTCGTTTTTCATGGCGAGACATCAAAATTCGCCGCCACCTACACATCCACGCCCTTCAACGATAGCGCGATCTTTTAATAACTTTTGATCACAAAGTAGTCTAGTTGGTACACAGCGATTTTGAAGACGTTCTGATTAATCCTGTAGGAGGAGTTCGTTAAAATGCAAAACGTGGAAAACGCCAAAAATGACCACAAAATTCAAAATGGCCGCCTTCCTGTTGGGTTTAGCCTATGGGTCCCTATGAACTTTTTTTTGCGTCTCGGCATGATCTACATGTGTACCAATTTTTCGTGGAGATACGTGAAACCTAGCGAGTAGAGCGCAGTTTAAGGGGCGTGGCCTAGCCATTTTGGTGCGGCCACCGCCGAAAACCATAATACACGTAAATTTTCACACCGCGACTGATGCGACCGCCAAATTTGGTGAGTTTTTGAATATGTTAAAGCCCCCAAATAAGCGATTTATTTTTGTCGTAATAAGAAAAAGAAAAAAAAATTAAAGCTGCAAGCAGCGTTGAACGGGCCCTCGCACCCCTGGCCAACTCGGGGGGGCGGCCACCGCGGCCCGCCGGTAGACGAGCTGCTGAATTTACAGCCCCTTCGGACGCCGCAGGAAGCAACGCGGCGTTACTTCCCGCCCCCGCTAGGTGGCGCTACGACCGTGACTCGTGAGTTGCACGTAGATGCATTCAGCTGGGATTATTATCATACGTGTGACGTTTGGTGCAGATCGGAGCATTTATGGTAAAGTTATAGCAATTTTCGTGTTCCATGGCGAGGCATCGACCTTCGCCACGCCGTCAGGGCGGCACCGTTTGACGAGACTTCCTGGTCTTGACAATACAGCAGTGCAATCATCATAATGCCTTTCTGACCAAATGCGTGGTCAGAGCAGCACCTCAAAGTGTAAAAACGTGGTATTTCCTGTCGCCAGCAGGGGGCGCCATGACATTCAAATATTATTTTCATGTAGATGTGTTCAGGGCGGGACTGTTATCATACATGTGAAGTTTGGTGCAGATCAAAGCATGTATGCCAAAGTTATTGCAATTTCGTGTTTCATGGCGAGATATCAAACTTCGCCGCGCCGCCATGGCAACGCCTTACAAGATACACGAGATCTTTTAATAACTTTTAATCATCAAGTGGTCTAGTTGCAGCATGCCAAATTTGAAGCCGATCCGATGAACCGTGTAGGAGGAGATAGCTCTGAGAGAACTCAAGAAAAAAACATTCAATTCAAAATGGCTGACTTCCTGTTGGGCGTAGCCTATGGGTCCAAGAGACTTTTTTGTGCGTCTGGGTGTGATACATGTGCGTACCGAATTTCGTTCACGTCAGTCAAACGGGCCGCGGGGGCTGCAGTTTTAAGGGCGTGGACGAGCCGTTAGGCCACGCCCCCTCACGAAACTCATATCATATGATCAAGGCAGGGCCAGTTACAACCATGTGAAGTTTCAGGAAGCTTCGAGCAAGTACGCCCAAGTTATGGCACTTTCGTGGTTCACGGCGAGACGTCGGCCTTCGCCGCGCCCTCAGGGCGGCGCCGTTTGACGAGACGTTCTGTGCTTCGTAATATAGCATTACCAACATCTTAAGGCCTTTCTGACCAAATTTGAGTTGAATATGTTCAACGTGGTCAGAGCAGCACCTCAAAGTGTAAAACATTGCATTTCCTGTCGCCAGCAGGGGGCGCCATGACGTTCAAAGATTATTTTCATTTAGATGTGTTCAGGGCGGGACTATTATCATACGTGTGAAGTTTGGTGCAGATCGGACCATTTATGGCAAAGTTATAGCGCTCTCGTTTTTCATGGCGAAACATCAAACTTCGCCGCGCTGCCACGGCAACGCCGTACGAGATACACGAGATCTTTTAATAACTTTTAATCATCAAGCGGTCTACTTGCAGCATGCCAAATTTGAAGCCGATCCAACGAACCGTCTAGGAGGAGATAGCTTTTAGAGGACCCTCGCAAATCGCCAACATCAGAATTTTCAAATCAAAATGGCGGACTTCCTGTTGGTTTTAGAAAAAAGTCCAAGCGCGCATTTTCGCGCGTCTGGGATGATACACGACCCCTCCGAATTTCGGAGGATTTTCGTCAAACGGGCCGCCGTGGGAGCCGATTGAAAATTTCTAGGGGGCGCCATTTCGCCATTTTGCGACGGGCATTCCTGAGATTTCCCGAGCACCTAAATTTTCGCCAAGACGAATGTGCATGTCAAATTTGGTGAGTTTTTGAGTATGTTAAAGCCCCCAAAAATGCGATCAAACAGAGGAAAAAAAAATAATAATAACTAGAACTGCAAGCAGTTATGAACGGGGGCCAAGCCTCCCGCGCGACTCAGCCCCCGCGCATCGCGGAGGCCATGCAACGCAAACGGCTCCGTTTCGTCACCTGGAGGCACACCGCCAAGATCTGCTATCGAACGCTGGGTCGAACAAGGCTGCCCTCTCTCTCCATTACTGTTATTGTAATGGGAAGAGCATTGTGAAAGGCTCAATATGTTTGTTGTAAGAAGTCACGCCCACTTTGACCAAACATCACTAAACTTTACGGCTGGCCTCGGGAGCGACTCCACATGGCGCTCGCTGAATTTCGTGCAAATTCTGAACAACTTTTGTGTCGCTTGATTTTTCTCAGTTTATAGCGCCCCCTGTTGACCAATTTGCACCAAATTTGGCACAGAGCCTCTGGTTGACCTCAGAAACAAGTGACTTGAGTGTCATGTCGATAGCTTTTATTTTGACAAAAATATGCAACAGTATGTGATTTTTAGCTAGCAGAAATAATTGCTTATTTATAAGTACCACGTTTTTTGGAGTAGCAAAATTCTTTTGATAACTTTTGATCAGGCAAGTCTGGAGACTGGGTGTGCTAAGTTTCGTGCAGATGGAGTGTAAACCCTAGGAGGAGTTAGAAAAAGTAGGTTTTTGACGTGTAGCGACTTACAAAGAGAAATATGCTGTAGTAGTGGGCGTGGCCTATGTCAGAGGATGCGGATCTATTCAGGGAACACGTGGATATAAAGTTTTTGAAGATGTGATTAAAAATGTGGAAGTTAAAGGCCAAAACGTGTTTGCGTCCGTTACGGCGCCACCTAGTGGAGTAGATGCAGAATTTTTGGTATGGGTGGTCTGTGTCCTATTCTATATATACCCTGTAAATTTCACAGTCCTCAGCATAATACTTGGGCTGAAATAATGGTTTGTTGTTTTATCTCATAATAAGCCACGCCCACTTTGACCAGTCGGGATTACCTTCACGATATGGCCTCAGGAGTGACCCAGCATCATGCCCACCAAATTTGGTAAAAATCGTTGCTGCCGTTTAAGAGATATAACCTTGCCATATTTGCAGTGCCCCCTAGTGGCGAAAATGAGCAAAATTTGGCTCATAGCCCCACAGTCACATGCCAACCAAGGATCTCAGACTTGGTGTCGTTAGGATTTATTTTGACCGAGTTATGCAACTCTTCGTGTTTTTTTAAGCTAGCTAGAAAATTTTATTCGTTAATAATTTGCAGGTTTTTAGACCGAACAAAATTCTTTTGATAACTTTAGATGAGGTCCAGGTGACGAACTTTCGTGCCAATTTTCACACTGATCGGACAAAACCCCAAGGAGGAGTTCGAAAAAGTAGGTTTTTCGAGTTTTTGCGATTTCCTGAAAAAAAAATTTAGGCGGAAATGGGCGTGGCTTAGCCCAGGAGATTCAGGGCAAATCAGGGAATCTGGGGATATGAGGGTTTTGAATGTGCGACATACAATGTGGGAGTTATAGGCCAAAAGGTGTTTCCCTTGGTTATAGCGCCCCCTGCTGGCAGACATATGTCAATTTTTGCGTCTGAGGTCCCTGCAGGGGTCTGGACCAACCCTCCAAATTGCACCGCCCTCCCATGCACGGTTTAGGCTGCAGTACCACTTTTACCGGGGGAAAAATAAAAATAATAATAGAGAAAAATAAAAATCCGAACAAAAACAATAGGGTTCCCAGCACCGCTGGTCCTGGGAACCGCGTGTGCTTGCATACGCGCGTCCCCAGCCCCCGCGGGCTTGGCCCCCTAACTAGAACTGCAAGCAGTTATGAACGGGGGCCAAGCCTCCCGCGCGACTCGGCCCCTGTGCGTCGCGGAGCCCACGCAACGCGAACGGCTCCGTTTCGTCACCGGGAGGCACACTGCCAAGATCTGCTATCGAACACTGGGTCGAGCAAGGCTGCCCTCTCTGTCCGTTGGTCTTATTGCATTGGGAAGAGCAGTGTGAAAGGCTGAATATGTTTGCTGTAAGAAGTGACGCCCACTTTGACGAAACATCACTAAACTTTACCGGCGGCCTCGGGAGCGAGTCGACATGGCGCTCACCAAATTTCGTGCGAATCTGAGCAACTTTTGTATCGCTTGATTTTTCTCTGTTTATAGCGCCCCCTTTTGACCAATTTGCACCAAATTTGGAACAGAGCCTCTGGTTGACCTCTGAAACAAGTGATTTGAGTTTAATGTCGATAGCTTTTACTTGGACAAAAATATGCAACATTATGTGTTTTTTAGCTAGCAGAAAAAATTGTTTATTTCTAAGTACCGCATTTTTTGGAGTAGCAAAATTCTTTTGAAAACTTTTGCTCAGGCACATCTGGAGATTGTGTGTGCAAAGTTTCGTGTGGATGGAACGTAAACTCTAGGAGAAGTTTGAAAAAGTAGGTTTTTGACGTATAGCGACTTACAAAGAGAAATATGCTGTGGGAGTGGGCGGGGCCTATGTCAAAAGATGCGGCTCTATTCAGGGAACACGTGGACATAAAGGTTTCTGAAGAGGTGATTAAAAATTTGGAAGTTACAGGCCAAAATGCGTTTGCGTCCATTACAGCGCCACCTAGTGGAGTAGACGCACAATTTTTGGTGTGGGTGGTCTGTTTCCTATTCTATATATACCCTGTAAATTGTATTATGCCCTCAGCATAATACTTGAGCTTAAATAAATGTTTGTTGTTTATCTCGTAATAAGCCACGCCCACTTTGAGCAGTGGGAATGACCTTCAAGGTATGGCCTCAGGAGTCACCCAGCATCATACCCACCAAATTTGGTAAAAATCGGTGTTTGCCGTTTAAGAGATATAACGTTGGCATATTTGCAGCGCCCCCTAGTGGCCAACACCAGCCAAATTTGGCTCATAGCCCCACAGTCACATGGCAACCAAGGATCTTAGATTTGGTGTAATTAGCATTTACTTTGACCGAGTTATGCAACTGTTCGCGTTGTTATAGCTTGCTAGAAAAGTTTATTCGTTAATATTTTGCGCATACTTTGACAGAACGAAATTCTTTTGATGTCTTTAGATGAGATCCCTCTGAAGACCGTACGTGCCAAATTTCACAGTGATCGGACCAAATCACAAGGAGGAGTTTGAAAAAAGTAGGTTTTTGAGTTTTTGTGATTTCCTGAAAAAAATTATAGGCGGAAAGTGGGCGTGGCCTAGCCCAGGTGATTAAGGGCAAATGAGGGATTCTGTGGATATGAGGATTTTGAATGTGTGACATACGGTGTGGGAGTTATACCCCAAAATGTTTTTCCCTTGGCTATAGCACCACCTGCTGGCGGATATATGTGAATTTTTTGCGGCTGAGGTCCGTGCAGGGGTCTGGACTAACTCTCCAAATTGCACCGCCCTCCCTTGCACGGTTTAGCCTGCAGCACCACTTTTACCCGTGGAAGAATAAAAATAATAAGAATAAAAATCTGAACAATTACAATAGGGTTCCCAGCACCGCTGGTCCTGGGAAACGCGTATGCTTGCATACGCGTCCCCCAGGCCCCGCGGGCTTGGCCCCCTAATAACTAGAACTGCAAGCAGTTATGAAAGGGGGCCAAGCCTCCCGCGCGACTCGCCCCCGGGTGGTCGCGGTAGCCCACGCAACGCGAATGGCTCTATTTCGGTACAGGAAGGTACGTCGGCAAGATTTGCTATCGCACATCAGGTCAAACAAGACTGCCCTCTCTCTCCATTCTTCTTATTGTAATGGGAAGAGCACTGGAAGCTCTGTATTATTGCTGAATATGTTTGTCGTAACAAGTCATGCCCACTTTGACCAAACAGTACTAAACTTTACGGCTGGCCTCGGGAGTGACTCGACATCACGCTCACAAAATTGCGTGCGAATCTGAGCAACTTTTGTGTCTCTTGATTTTTCTCTGTTTATAGCGCCCCCTTTTGACAAATTTGCACCAAATTTGGTACAGAGCGTCTTGCTGATATCTGAAACAAGTGATTTGAGTTTCATGTCGATAGCTTTTACTTTGACAAAAATATGCAACAATATGTGTTTTTTAGCTAGCAGGAAAAATTGATTATTTCTAAGTACCACATTTTTTTGGAGTAGCAAAATTCTTTTGAGAACTTTTGATCAGGCCGATCTGGAGACTGTATGTGCAAAGTTTCGTGCAGATCGAGCGTAAACCCTAGGAGGAGTTCGAAAAAGTAGGTTTTTAACGTGTAGCAAATTAGAAAGAGAAATATGTTGTGGAAGTGGGCGTGGCCTATGTGAGAATATGCGGCTCTATGTAGGGAACACGTGGATATAAAGTTTATGAACTTGTGATCAAAAATGTGGAAGTTACAGGCCAAAACGTGATTGTGTCCGTTACAGCGCCCACCTAGTGGAGTAGAGGCATAATTGTTGGTGTGGGTGGTGTGTGTCCTATTCTACATATACCCTGTAAATTTCACAGCCCTCAGCATAATACTTGAGCTAAAATAAATGTTTGTTGTTTATGTCGTAATAAGCCACGCCCAGTTTGGACCAGTCGTGATTACCATCAAAATATGGCCTCAGGAGTGACCCAGCATCATGCCCACCAAATTTGGTAAAAATCGGTGTTGCCGTTTAAGAGATATAACGTTGGCATATTTGCAGTGCCCCCTAGTGGGCAAAGTCAACCAAATTTGGCTCACACCCCCACAGTCACATGTAAAACCGAGGATCTCGGATTTGGTGTCATTAGCATTATTTTTGACCGAGATATGCAACTGTTCGCGTGTTTATAGCTAGCTAGAAAATTTTATTCGTTAATAATTTGCGCATATTTTGACCAAACAGAATTCTTTTGATAACTTTAGATGAGGTCGAGCTGACGAACGTCCGTGCCAAATTTCACACTGATCGGACCAAACCCCAAGGGGAGTGTGAAAAAGTAGGTTTTCGAGTTTTAGCGATTTCCTGAAAAAAAATTATAGGCGGAAATGGGCGTGGCCTAGCCCAGGAGATTCAGGGCTATTCAGCGAATCTGAGGATATGAGGCTTTTGAATGTGCGCCAAAGGGTTTTGGAGTTATCGGCCAAAAAAGTGTTTCCCTTGGTTATAGCGCCACCTGCTGGCAGACATATGTCAATTTTTGCGCCCTGAGGTACGTGCAGGGGTCTGGACCAACCCTCCAAATTCCACCGCCCTCCCTTGTACGGTGTAGCCTGCAGTAGCACTTTTGTCAACGGAAGAATAAAAGAAATAATAATAAAAATAACTAGAACTGCAAGCAGTTATGAAAGGGGGCCAAGCCCCCCCGTGCCACTCGGCCCCCAGCGGGATACCAGCCGACGTTTCGCCTGCGGTATTGTAATTGTAACAGGAAGAGCAGTGGAAGTGTGAAAGGCTGGCCTGAGGAGTGAGTCCACATCATGCTCATCAAATGTGGTGCGAAGTCTGATCAACTTTCGTGTCGCTTTATGTTTTTGCTTCTGTTATAGCGCCACGTAGTGGAGTAGACATGCAATTTTTGGTACGGGAGGTCTGTGTGCTATTATACATATACCTTGAGAATTTCAGAGCCCTCGGCATAATACTTCAGCTGAAATAAATGTTTGTTGTTTATCGCGTCATAAGCCACGCCCACTTTTACCAGTCGCGCTAAACTTTAAGATGTGGCCTCAGGAGGCACCCCATATCGTGCTCACCGAATTTTGTGCAAATCCGAGCAACTTTAATGTCACTTAATGTTTCTGTGTTTATAGCGCCCCCTATCGGCCAATGTGCGCCAAATTTGGCCCAGAGCCTCTGGACGACATCTGAAACAAGTGATTTGAGTTTGACATCAATAGCCTTTAGTTTGACAAAAATATGCAACGGTATGTGTTTTTTAGCTAGCAGAAAAAATTGTTTATTTATAACAACTGCGTTTTTTGGAGTAGCAAAATTCTTTTGATAACTTTTGATCAGGCAAGTCTGGAGATTGGATGTGCAAAGTTTCGTGCAGATAGAGCGTAAACCTTAGGAGGAGTTCGAAAAAGTAGGGTTTTGACGTGTAGCAACTTATGACTAAAAATATGCAGTGGAAGTGGGCGTGGCCTATGTCCTACGATGCGGGTCTATCTGGGGAACAGGTGGATATGAAGATTACAAAGATGTGACTTAGAATGTGGAAGTTACAGGCCAAAACGCGTTTGCATCCGTTATATAGCGCCACCTAGTAGAGTAGATGCACATTTTTTGGTATGGGCAGGTTGTGTGCTATTCTACATATACCCTGTCAATTTCAAAGCTTTCAGCATAATACTTGAGCTGAAATAAATGTTTGTTGTGTATCGCGTCATAAGCCACGCCACTTCGACCAATCGCGATTATCTTCAAGATATCGCCTCAGGACTGACCCAGCATGGTAGCCAACAAAATTTCGTTAAAATCGGTGATGCTGTTCAAGAGATATAATGTTGCCATTTTTGCAGCGCCCCTGGTGGCTATAATTATCCAAATTGTGCTGATACACTCACAGTCACATGCCAACCAAGGATCTCAGGTTTGGTGTCATTAGCATGTATTTTGACCAAGATATCCAACAGTTTGTGTTTTTATAGCTAACTCGAAAAAATTCATTCGTTAATAATTAGCGGACTTTTTGACCGAACGAAATTCTTTTGATAACTTTAGATCAGGTCCATCTGTAGACTCTGCACACCAAGTTTCACGCTGATTGGACAAAACCCCAAGGAGGAGTTCGAAAAAGTAGGTTTTTCAGTTTTCGCAATGTAGCGAAAAAAAATTATAGGCGGAAATGGGCGTGGCCTAGCCCAGGTTATTCACCGATATTCAAGAAATCTGAGGATATGAGGTTTTTGCATGTGTGACATACGGTGTGGGAGTTATAGGCCCAAACGTGTTTTCCTTGGTTATAGCGCCACCTAGTGGCGGACATAGGTGAGTTTTTGCGTCTGAGGTACGTGCAGGGGTCTGGACCAACCCTGCAAATTGCACCACCCTCCCTTGTACGGTTTAGGCTGCAGCAGGACTTTTATCAACGGAAAAAATAATAATAAAAAAAAGATGAAGAAAAAAAATAAAAATCCGAACAAAAACAATAGGGTTCCCAGCACCGCTGGTGCTGGGAAACGCGTCTGCTTTGCAGTCGCGTTCCCCAGCCCCTGCGGGCTTGGCCCCCTAACTAGAACTGCAAGCAGTTATGAACGGGGGCCAAGCCTCCCGTGCGACTCGGCCCCTGTGCATCGCGGAGCCCACGCAACTGGAATGGCTCCGTTTCATCACCGGGAGTCACACCGCCAAGATCTGCGATCGAACACTGGGTCGAGCAAGGCTGCCCTCTCTGTCCGTTGCTCTTATTGTAATGGGAAGAGCAGTGTGAAAGGCTGAATATGTTTGCTGTAAGAAGTGACGCCCACTTTGACCAAACGTGACTAAACTTTACAGGCGGCCTCGGGAGGTAGTCCACATGGCGCTCGCCAAATTTCGTGCGAATCTGAGCAACTTTTGTATCGCTTGATTTTTCTCAGTTTATAGCGCCCCCTTTTGACCAATTTGCACCAAATTTGGTACAGAGCCTGTGGTTGACCTTAGAAACAAGTGATTTGAGTGTCATGTCGATAGCTTTTACTTGGACAAAAATATGCAACAGTATGTGTTTTTTAGCTAGCAGAAAAAATTGTTTATTTCTAAGTACGGCATTTTTTGGAGTAGCAAAATTCTTTTGAAAACTTTTGATCAGGCACATCTGGAGATTGTGTGTGCAAAGTTTCGTGTGGATGGAACGTAAACTCTAGGAGGAGTTTAAAAAAGTAGGATTTTGATGTGTAGCGACTTGCAAAGAGAAATATGCTGTGGGAGTGGGCGTGGCCTATGTCAAAAGATGCGGCTCTATGTAGGGAAGTCGTGGATATGAAGTTTATGAAGATGTGATTAAAAATGTGGAAGTTACAGGCCAAAATGCGTTTGCATCCATTACAGCGCCACCTAGTGGAGTAGACGCACAATTTTTGGTGTGGGTGGTCTGTGTCCCATTCTATATATACCCTGTAAATTTCACAGCCCTCAGCATAACACTTGAGCTTAAATAAATGTTTCTTGTTTATCTCGTAATAAGCCACGCCCACTTTGACCAGTCGGGATTACCTTCAAGGTATGGCCTCAGGAGTGGCCCAGCATGAAACCCACCAAATTTGGTAAAAATCGGTGTTGCCGTTTAAGAGATATAACGTTCCCATGTTTGCAGCGCCCCCTAGTGGCCGAAATCAGCCAAATTTGGCTCATAGCACCACAGTCAGATGGCAACCAAGGATCTCAGATTTGGTGTAATTAGCATTTACTTTGACCCAGTTATGCAACTGTTCGCGTTTTTATAGCTAGCTAGAAAAGTTTATTCGTTAATAATTTGCGCATGTTTTGAGAAAACGAAATTCTTTTGATATCTTTAGAGCAGATCCCTCTGAAGACGGTACGTGCCAAATGTCCCACAGTTTGGACAAAACTCCAAGGTGGACTTTGAAAAAGTAGGTTTTCCAGTTTTTGCAATTTCCTGAAAAAAAATTATAGGCGGAAATGGGCGTGGCCTAGCCCAGGTGATTCAGGGGAATTCAGGGATTCTGAGGATATGAGGCTTTTGAATGTGCGACAAACGGTTTGGGAGTTATAGGCGAAAACGCGTTTCCCTTGTTGTAGCGCCCCCTGCTGGTGGACATATCTGATTTTTCGGGTCTGAGGTCCCTGCAGGGTCTGGACCAACCCTCCAAATTGCACCGCCCTCCCTTGCACGGTTTAGCCTGCAGCACCACTTTTATCAACGGAAGAATAAAAATAAAAACTATAATAATAATAATAACGATAAAAATCCGAACAAAAACAATAGGGTTCCCAGCACCGCTGGTCCTGGGAAACGCGTATGCTTGTGCATACGCGTTCCCCAGGCCCCGCGGGCTTGGCCCCCTAAAAATTGGAACAATTACAATAGGGTTCCCAGCACCGCTGGTGCTGGGAAACGCGTATGCCTTGCATACGCGTTCCCCAGCCCCCGCGGGCTTGGCCCCCTAACTAGAACTGCAAGCAGTTATCAACGGGGGCCAAGCCTCCCGCGCGACTCGGCCTCCGAGCGTCGCGGAGCCCACGTAACGCAAACGGCTCTATTTTGTTACCAGGAGGCACACCGCCAAGATGTGCTATGGAACGTGGGGTCGAAGAAGGCTGCCCTCTCTCTCCGTTCCTCTTATTGCAATGGGAAGAGGAGTGCAAGTGTCAAAGGCAAAGGCCCGGCTGTGGAGGGACTCTAGATCGCACTTGCCAAATTTGGTGCGAATCCGAGCAACTTTTTTGTCGCTTAATGTTTCTCTGTTTATGGCGCCCCCTGTTGCCCAATTTGCACCAAATTTGGTACAGAGCCTCTGGTTGACCTCTGAAACAAGTGACTTGAGTTTCATGTTGATAGCTTTTATTTTGACAAAAATATGTAATTGTATGCGTTTTTTTAGCTAGCAGAAAAAAATGTTTATTTATAAGTACCACGTTTTTTGGAGTAGCAAAATTCTTTTGATAACTTTTGATCAGGCATGCCTGGAGATTGTGTGGGGCAAAGTTTTGTGCAGATGGAGCTTAAACCCTAGGAGGAGTTCGAAAAAGTAGGTTTTTGACGTGTAGCGAATTACAAAGAGAAATATGCTGTGGGAGTGGGCGTGGCCTATGTGAGAAGATGTGGCTCTATGTAGGGAAGACGTGGATATAAAGTTTATGAAAATGTGATTTAAAATGTGGAAGTTACAGGCCAAAATGCGTTTGCATCCGTCACAGCGCCACCTAGTGGAGTACATGCACAGTTTTTGGTATAGATGGTTTGTGTCCTATTCTATATATACCCTGTAAATTTCACAGCCCTCAGCATAATACTTGAGCTGAAATAAATGTTTGTTGTTTATCTCGTAATAAGCCACGCCCACTTTGACCAGTCGTGATTACCTTCGAGATATGGCCTCAGGAGTGACACAGCGTCATACCCACCAAATTTCGTAAAAATCGGTGTTGCCGTTTACAAGATATAAATGTCCCATATTTTCAGCGCCCCCTAGTGGTCAACATTAGCCAAAGTTGGCTCACACACCCACAGCCACATGCCAACCTAGCATTTCAGACTTGGTGTCGTTAGGATTTATTTTGACCGAGATATCCAACTGTTCGCGTTTTTGTAGCTAGCTATAAAAATTTATTCGTTAATAATTTGCGCATATTTTGACCGGGCAAAATTCTTTTGATAACTTTAGATCAGGACCATCTGAAGACTGTACATGCCAAATTTCACACTGATCGGGCAAAACCCCAAGGAGGAGTTCGAAAAAGTAGGTTTTCCAGTTTTTGCGATTTTGCGGAAAAAAAATTCTAGGCGGAAATGGGCGTGGCCTAGCCCAGGTGATTCAGGGCTATTCAGGGAATCTGTGGATATGAGGCTTTTGAATGTGCGACATACGGTGTGGGAGTTATAGCCCAAAACGCGTTTCCCTTGTTATAGCGCCCCCTGCTGGCGGACATATGTGAGTTTTTGTGCCTGAGGTCCCTGCAGGGGTCTGGACCAACCCTCCAAATTGCACCACCGTCCCTTGCACGGTTTAGCCTGCAGCACCACTTTTACCAACGGAAAAATAAAAATAAGGAAGAACTATAATAAAAATCGGAACAAAAACAATAGGGTTCCCAGCACCGCTGGTCCTGGGAAACGCGTATGCTTGCATACGCGTCCCCCAGGCCCCGCGGGCTTGGCCCCCTAATAACGATAAAAATCCGAACAAAAACAATAGGGTTCCCAGCACCGCTGGTCCTGGGAACCGCGTATGCTAGCATACGCGGTCCCCAGCCCCCGCGGGCTTGGCCCCCTAACTAGAACTGCAAGCAGTTATGAACGGGGGCCAAGCCTCCCGCGCGACTTGGCCCCCGTGCATCGCGGACCCCATGCAACGCGAACGGCTCCGTTTCGTCACTGGGAGGCACACCGTGAAGATCTGCTATCAAACGCTGGGTCGAACAAGGCTGCCCTCTCTCTCCATTGCTCTTATTGCAATGGGAAGAGCAGTGTGAAAGGCTCAATATGTTTTGTTGTAAGAAGTCAGGCCCACTTTGACCAAACATCACTAAACTTTACAGACGGCCTCGGGAGCGAGTCCACATGGCGCTTGCCGAATTTCGTGTGAATCTGAGCAACTTTTGTGTCGCTTGATTTTTCTCAGTTTATAGCACCCCCTGTTGGCCAATTTGCACCAAATTTGATACAGAGCCTCTGGTTGACCTCTGAAACAAGTGATTTGAGTTTGATGTTGATAGCTTTTACTTTGACTAAAATATGCAACGGTATGTGTTTTTTAGCTAGGAGAAAAAATTGGTTATTTATAAGTACCACATTTTTTGGAGTAGCAAAATTCTTTTGATAACTTTTGATCAGGCAAGTCTGGAGATAGTGTGTGCAAAGTTTTGTGGAGATGGAGTGTACATCCTAGGTGGAGTTCGAAAAAGTAGGTTTTTGACATGTAGCGACTTACAAAGAGAAATCTGCTGTGGGAGTGGGCGTGGCCTATGTCAGAAGATGCGACTCTATGTAGGGAACACGTGGATATAAAGTTTATGAAGATGTGATTTAAAATGTGGAAGTTACAGGCTAAAATGCGTTTTCATCCGTTACAGCGCCACCTAGTGGAGTAGATGCACAATTTTTGGTATGGGTGGTCTGTGTCCTATTCTATATATACCCTGTAAATTTCACAGCCCTCAGCATAATACTTGAGCTGAAATAAATGTTTGTTGTTTATCTTGAAATAAGCCACGCCCACTTTGACCAGTCATGATTACCTTCAAGGTATGGGCTCAGGAGTGACCCAGCATCATACCCACCAAGTTTTGTAAAAATTGGTGTTTCCGTTTAAGAGATATGATGTTGCCATATTTGCAGCGCCCCCTAGTGGCCAACATCAACTAAATTTGGCTCGCTCATTCCTTCACAGTCACATGCCAATCAAAGATCTCAGAGTTGGTGTCGTTAGCCTTTGTTTTGACCGAGATATGCAACTGTTCGTGTTTTTATAGCTAGCTAGAAAAATTTATTCGTTAATAATTTGCGCATACTTTGACGGAACAAAATTCTTTTGATAACTTTAGATCAGATCCCTCTCAAGACTGTACGTGTCAATTTTCGCACTGATCGGACAAAACCCGAAGGAGGAGTTCGAAAAAGTGGGTTTTCCAGTTTTCGCGATGTAGCAAAAAAAAATTATAGGCGGAAATGGGCGTGGCCTAGGCCAGGTGATTCAGGGCAATTCAGGGATTCTGAGGATATGAGGCTTTTGAATGTGCGACAAATGGTTTGGGAGTTATAGGCGAAAACGCGTTTCCCTTGTTATAGCGCCCCCTGCTGCTGGACATATCTGATTTTTTGCGTCTGAGGTCCCTGCAGGGGTCTGGACCAACCCTCCAAATTGCACCGCCCTCCCTTGCACGGTTTAGCCTGCAGCACCACTTTTATCAACGGAAGAATAAAAATAAAAATCATAATAATAACAATAAAAATCCGAACAAAAACAATAGGGTTCCCAGCACCGCTGGTCCTGGGAAACGCGTATGCTTGTGCATACGCGTCCCCCAGGCCCCGCGGGCTTGGCCCCCTAACTAGAACTGCAAGCAGTTATGAAAGGGGGCCAAGCCTCCCGCGCTACTCGGCCCCCTGGGCGTAGCGGAGCCCACGCAACGCAAACGGCTCTGTTTCGTCACCGGAAGGCACGTCGCCGAGGTTTGCCGTTAAATGTGAGGTCAAACAAGGCTGCCCTGTCTCTTCCTTCCTCTTACTGTAATGGGAAGAGCACTGCAAGTGTCAAAGGCAGAATATGTTTGTTGTGACAAGTCACTCCCACTTTGATCAAACATGACTAAACTTTACGGCCGGGCTCGGGAGGGACTCCAGATCACGCTCCCCGAATTTCGTGCGGATCCAAGCTACTTTTGTGTCGCTTGATATTACCGTGTTTATAGCGCCCCCTGTTGCCCAATTTGCACCAAATTTGGTACAGAACCTCTGGGTGACGACTGAAAGAAGTGACTCAAGTTTCATGTTGATACCTTTTACTTTGACAAAAATATACAATTATACTTTGACCAGTCGCGATTAACTTCAAGATTTGGCCTCAGGAGTCATCCAGCATGGTAGCCAGCCAATTTCGTTAAAATTGGTGTTGTCGTTTAAGAGATATAAATGTACCGTATCTGCAGCGCCCCCTAGTGGCTAACATCAGCCAAATTTGGGTCTTAGCCTCACAGTGGCATGCCAACCAAGGATCTGAGGTTTGGTGTCGTTAGCATTTATTTTGACCGAGATATGCAAAAGTTCGCGTTTTTATAGCTAGCTTGAAAAATTCATTCATTAATAATTTGTGCATCTTTTTACCGAGCAAAATTCTTTTGATAACTTTAGATCAGTCACAACTGTATACTCTACACCCCAAGTTTGACGCTGATCGGACAAAACCCCAAGGAGGAGTTCGAAAAAGTAGGTTTTCCAGTTTTCGCGATGTAGCGAAAAAAAATTATAGGCGGAAATGGGCGTGGCCTAGCCCAGGTGATGCATCCTTATTCAGGGAATCTGAGGATATGAGGTTTTTGCATGTGTGACATACGGTGTGGGAATTATAGGCCAAAAGGTGTTTTCCTTGGTTATAGGTTTACGGTTTAGCCTGCAGCAACACTTTTACCCGTGGAAGAATAAAAATAGAGAAAAAAAAAAAAAAAAAAAACTATAAAAATCCGAACAAAAACAATAGGGTTCCCAGCACCGCTGGTCCTGGGAAACGCGTATGCTAGCATACGCGTTCCCCAGGCCCCGCGGGCTTGGCCCCCTAATAAGAACTAGAACTGCAAGCAGTTATGAACGGGGGCCAAGCCTCCCGCGCAACTTGGTCCCCGGGCTTGGCGGAGCCCACGCAATGCAAACGGCTCCGTTTCGTGACCAGGAGGCATGTCGCCAAGATTTGCTGTCGAGCGTGGGGTCAGACGAGGCTGCCCTGTCTCTCCCTGCCTCTTACTGTAATGGGAAGAGCACTGAAAGTGTCAAAGGCAGAATATGTTTGTTGTGACAAGTCACGCCCACTTTGATCAAACATGACTAAAGTGTACGGCCGGGCTTGGGAGGGACTCCAGATCACGCTCCCCGAATTTCGTGCGGATCCAAGCTACTTTTGTGTGGCTTGATATTACCGTGTTTATAGCGCCCCCTGTTGCCCAATTTGCACCAAATTTGGTACAGAACCTGTGGGTGACCACTGAAAGAAGTGACTCAAGTTTCATGTTGATACCTTTTACTTTGACAAAAATATGCAACAATATGTGTTTTTTAGCTAGCAGAAAAAATTGTTTATTTATAAGTACTGCATTTTTTGGAGTAGCAAAATTCTTTTGATAACTTTTGATCAGGGCCCTCTGGAGACTGTATGTGCAAAGTTTCGTGCAGCTGGAGCGTAAACCCTAGGAGGAGTTTGAAAAAGTAGGTTTGTGACGTGTAGCGAATTAGAAAGAGAAATATGTTGTGGGACTGGGTGTGGCCTATGTCATAAGATGCGGCTCTATGCAGGGAACACGTGGATATAAAGTTTATGAAGATGTGACTTAAAATGTGGAAGTTACAGGCCAAAACGCGTTTGCGTCTGTTATAGCGCCACCTAGTGGAGTTGATGCACAATTTTCGGTATGGGCAGTCTGTGTCCTATTCTACATATACCCTGTCAATTTCAGACCTCTCAGCATAATACTTGTGCTGAAATAAACGTTTGTTTTTTATCGCGTCATAAGCCACGCCCACTTTGACCAGTCGGGATTACCTTCAAGATATGGCCTCAGGAGTGACCCAGCATCATGGCCACCAAATTTGGTAAAAATCGGTATTGTCGTTTAAGAGATAGACTTTTGCCAGAGTTGCAGCGCCCCCTGGTAGTCAAAATGAACCAAATTTGGCTCATAGCCCCACAGTCACATGCCAACCAAGGATCTCACATTTGGTGTCGTTAGCATTTATTTTGACCGAAATATGCAACTGTTCGCATTTTTATAGCTAGCTATAAAAATTTATTCGTTAATAATTTGCGCATATTTTGACCGAACAAAATTCTTTTGATAACTTTAGATGAGGTCCAGCTGATGAACAGACCTGCCAAATTTCACAGTGATGGAACCAAACCCCAAGGAGGAGTTCGAAAAAGTAGGTTTTTGCAGTTTTTGTGATTTCCTGTAAAAAAATTCTAGGCGGAAATGGGCGTGGCCTAGCCCAGGTGATTCAGGTATATGCAGGGAATGTGAGGATATGAGCCTTTTGAATGTGCGACATACGGTGTGGGAGTTATAGGCCAAAAGGTGTTTTCCGTGGTTATAGCGCCCCCTGCTGGCGGACATATGTCATTTTTTGTGCCTGAGGTCCCTGCAGGGGTCTGGACAAGTCCTCCAAATTGCACCGCCCTCCCTTGCACGGTTTAGCCTGCAGCACCAGTTTTACCAACGGAAAAATAAAAATAATGAAGAAGAACTATAATAACTAGAACTGCAAGCAGTTATCAACGGGGGCCAAGCCTCCCGCGCGACTCGGCCCCCGAGCGTCGCGGAGCGCACGTAACGCAAATGGCTCTATTTTGTTACCAGGAGGCACACCGCCAAGATCTGCTATGGAACGTAGGGTCGAAGAAGGCTGCCCTCTCTCTCTGTTCCTCTTATTGCAATGGGAAGAGCACTGCAAGTGTCAAAGGCAGAATACGTTTGTTGTTACAAGTCATGGCCGCTTTGACCAAACATCACTAAACTTTACGGCCCGGCTGTGGAGGGACTCTAGATGGCACTTGGCAAATTTCGTGCGAATCCGAGCAACTTTTTTGTCGCTTAATGTTTCTTTGTTTATAGCGCCCCCTGTTGCCCAATTTGCACAAAATTTGGTACAGAGCCTCTGGTTGACCTCTGAAACAAGTGCCTTGAGTGTCATGTTGATAGCTTTTATTTTGACAAAAATATGCAATTGTATGCGTTTTTTAGCTAGCAGAAAAAAATGTTTATTTATAAGTCACCGCGTTTTTTGGAGTAGCAAAATTTTTTTGATAACTTTTGATCAGGCATGCCTGGAGATTGTTTGTGCAAAGTTTCGTGCAGATGGAGCGTAAATCCTAGGAGGAGTTCGAAAAAGTAGGTTTTTAACGTGTAGCGACTTACAAAGAGAAATATGCTGTGGGAGTGGGCGTGGCCTATGTGAGAAGATGCGGCTCTATGTAGGGAGGACTTGGATATAAAGTTTATCTACATGTGATTTAAAATGTGTAAGTTACAGGCCAATATGCGTTTGTGTCCGTTACGGCGCCACCTAGTGGAGTAGACGCACAATTTTTGGTGTGGGTGGTCTGTGTCCTATTCTATATATACCATGTGAATTTGACAGTCCTCAGCATAATACTTGAGCTGAAATAAATGTTTGTTGTTTATGTCGTAATAAGCCACGCCCACTTTGACCAGTCGGGATTACCTTCAAGATATGGCCTGAGGAGTGGCCCAGCGTCATACCCACTGAATTTCGTAATAATCTGTGTTTCCGTTTAAGAGATATAACGTTCCCCTATTTGCAGCGCCCCCTAGTGGCCAATGTCAACCAAATTTGGCTGATACCTCCACAGTCACATGCCAACCAAGATTCTCCGATTTGGTTTTGTTAGCATTTATTTTGACCGAGATATGCAACTGTACGCATTTTTATAGCTAGCTAGAAAATTTTATTCGTTAATAATTTGCGTATATTTTGACAGAACAAAATTCTTTTGATAACTTTGGGTCAGGTCAATCGAAAGACCTTACGTGCCAAATTTCACAGTGATCGGACAAAACCCTAAGGAGGAGTTTTAAAAAGTAGGTTTTTGAGTTTTTGCGATTTCCTGAAAAAAAATTATAGGCGGAAATGGGCGTGGCCTAGCCCAGGTGATTCAGGCCTATTCAGGAAATGTGTGGATGTGAGGCTTTTGAATGTGTGACATACGGTGTGGGAGTTATAGGGCAAAACGTGTTTCCCTTGGTTATAGCGCCACCTGCTGGCAGACCTATGTCAATTTTTGCGGCTGAGGTCCGTGCAGGGGTCTGGACTAACCCTCCAAATTGCACCACCCTCCCTTGCACGGTTTAGCCTGCAGCACCACTTTTACCCGTGGAAGTATAAAAATAATAATAAGACTAGAACTGCAAGCAGTTATGAACGGGGGCCAAGCCTCCCGCGCGACTCGGCCCCCGGGCGTCGCGGAGCCCACGCAACGCAAATGGCTCTATTTCGTTACCAGGAGGCACACCGTCGAGATCTGCTATTGAATGTGGGGTCGCACAAGGCTGCCCTCTCTTTCCATTCCTCTTATTGTAATGGGAAGAGTAGTGTGAGAGGCTGAATATGTTTGTTGTAATAAGTCACGCCCACTTTGACCAAACATCACTAAACTTTACATCCGGCCTCGGGAGAGACTCCACATTGCGCTCGCCAAATTTCGTGCGAATCTGAGCAACTTTCGTGTTGCTTGATTGTTCTCTGTTTATAGCGCCCCCTGTTGGCGAATTTGCGCCAAATTTGGCACAGTTCCTCTGGTTGACCTCTGAAACAAGTGATTTGAGTTTCACGTCGATAGCTTTTACTTTGACAAAAATATGCAACGGTATGTGTTTTTTAGCTAGCATAAAAAATTGCGTATTTATAAATAGCGCATGTTTTGGAGTAGCAAAATTCTTTTGATAACTTTTGATCAGGCCCATCTGGAGATTGTATGTGCAAAGTTTCGTGCAGCTGGAGCGTAAACCCTAGGAGGAGTTCGAAAAAGTAGGTTTTTGACGTGTAGCGACTTACAAAGAGAAATGTGCTGTGGGAGTGGGCATGGCCTATGTCAAAAGATGCGGATCTATTTAGGGAACACGTGGATATAAAGCTTATGAATATGTGATTTAAATTGTGGAAGTTACAGGCCAAAATGCGTTTGCATCCGTTACAGCGCCACCTAGTGGAGTAGATGCACAATTTTTGGTAGGGGTGGTCTGTGTCCTATTCTATATATACCCTGTAAATTTCACAGCCCTCAGCTTAATACTTGAGCTGAAATAAATGTTTGTTGTTTATCTTGTAGTAAGCCACGCCCACTTTGGCCAATCGTAATGACCTTGAAGATATGGCCTCAGGAGTGATCCAGCATGATACCCCCCAAATTTGGTAAAAATCGGTGTTGCCGTTTAAGAGATATACCGTTCCCATATTTGCAGCGCCCCCTAGTGGCCAACATTAGCCAAATTTGGCTCATACCCCCACAGTCACAGGCCAACCAAGGATCTCAGAATTGGTGTCGTTAGCATTTAGTTTAAGCGAGTTATGCAACTGTTCGTGTTTTTATAGCTAGCTAGAAAAAATTGTTTCTTTAAGAATTTGCGCATATTTTGAACGAACAAAAATCTTTTGATAACTTTAGATCAGGTCCAGCTGACGAACATATGTGCCAAATTTCACACTGATCGGACCAAACCCCAGGGAGGAGTTCGAAAAAGTAGTTTTTCGAGTTTTCGCAATTTCCTGAAAAAAATTTATAGGCGGAAATGGGCGTGGCCTAGCCCACGTGATTCAGGGCAATTCAGGGAATCTGGGGATATGAGGCTTTTGAATGTGCGTCAAATGGTTTGGGAGTTATAGGCCAAAACGTGTTTCCCTTGGTCATAGCGCCACCTGCTGGCGGACATATGTCAATTGTTGCGCCTGAGGTACGTGCAGGGGTCTGGACCAACCCTCCAAATTGCACCGCCCTCCCTTGCACGGTTTAGCCTGCAGCACCACTTTTACCCGTGGAAGAATAAAAATAATAATAGTGAATAATAATAAAAATCAGAACAAAAACAATAGGGTTCCCAGCACCGCTGGTCCTGGGAAACGCGTATGCTTGTGCATACGCGGTCCCCAGGCCCCGCGGGCTTGGCCCCCTAAATAAAAATCTGAACAAAAACAATAGGGTTCCCAGCACCGCTGGTCCTGGGAAACGCGTATGCTTGTGCATACGCGTCCCCCACGCCCCGCGGGCTTGGCCCCCTAAAAATCAGAACAAAAACAATAGGGTTCCCAGCACCGCTGGTCCTGGGAAACGCGTATGCTTGTGCATACGCGTCCCCCAGGCCCCGCGGGCTTGGCCCCCTAACTAGAACTGCAAGCAGTTATGAAAGGGGGCCAAGCCTCCCGCGCGACTCGGCCCCCGGGCGTCGCGGAGCCCACGCAACGCAAACGGCTCTGTTTCGTCACCGGAAGGCACGTCGCCGAGGTTTGCCGTTAAATGTGAGGTCAAACGAGGCTGCCCTGTCTCTCCCTTCCTCTTACTGTAATGAGAAGAGCATTGCAAGTGTCAAAGGCAGAATATGTTTGTTGTGACAAGTCACGGCCACTTGGATCAAACATGACTAAACTTTACGGCCGGGCTCGGGAGGGACTCCAGATCACGCTCCCCGAATTTCGTGCGGATCCGAGCTACTTTTGTGTCGCTTGATATTACCGTGTTTATAGCGCCCCCTGTTGCCCAATTTGCACCAAATTTGGTACAGAACCTCTGGGTGACCACTGAAAGAAGTGACTGAAGTTTCATGTTGATACCTTTTACTTTGACAAAAATATGCAACAATATGTGTTTTTTAGCTAGCAGAAAAAATTGTTTACTTATAAGTACCGCATTTTTTGGAGTAGCAAAATTCTTTTGATAACTTTTGATCAGGGCCATCTGGAGACTGTATGTGCAAAGTTTCGTGCAGCTGGAGTGTAAACCCTAGGAGGAGTTCGGAAAAATAGGTTTTTGACGTGTAGCGAATTAGAAAGAGAAATATGTTGTGGAACTGGGCGTGGCCTATGTCACAAGATGCGGCTCTATGCAGGGAGCACGTGGATATAAAGTTTATGAAGATGTGACTTAAAATGTGGAAGTTACAGGCTGAAACCCGTTTGCGTCTGTTATAGCGCCACCTAGTGGAGTAGATGCACAATTTTCGGTATGGGCAGTCTGTGTCCTATTCCACATATACCCTGTCAATTTCAGACCTCTCAGCATAATACTTGTGCTGAAATAAATGTTTGTTGTTTATCGCGTCATAAGCCACGCCCACTTTGACCAGTCGCGATTAACTTCAAGATGTGGCCTCAGGACTCATCCAGCATGGTAGCCAGCCAATTTCGTTTAAAATCGCTGTTGTCGTTTAAGAGATATAAATGTACCATGTCTGCAGCGCCCCCTAGTGGCTAACATCAGCCAAATTTGGATCTTCACCTCACAGTGGTATGGCAACCAAGGATCTGAGGTTTGGTGTTGTTAGCATTTATTTTGACCGAGATATGCAACAGTTCGCGTTTTTATAGCTAGCTTGAAAAATTCATTCGTTAATAATTTGTGCATCTGTTTACCGAGCAAAATTCTTTTGATAACTTTAGATCAGTTACAACTGTAGACTGTACACGCCAAATTTGACGCTGATCGGACAAAACCCCAAGGAGGAGTTCGAAAAAGTAGGTTTTCCAGTTTTCGCGATGTAGCGAAAAAAAATTATAGGCGGAAATGGGCGTGGCCTGGCCCAGGTGATGCATCCCTATTCAGGGAATCTCAGGATATGTGGTTTTTGCATGTGTGACATACGGTGTGGGAATTATAGGCCAAAAGGTGTTTTCCTTGGTTATAGCGCCACCTAGTGGCGGACATATGTGAATTTTTGCGTCTGAGGTACGTGCAGGGGTCTGGACCAACCCTCCAAATTGCACCGCCCTCCCTTGCACGGTTTAGACTGCAGGAACACTTTTACCGGGGGAAGAATAAAAAAAAAAAAAAAAGAATAAAAATCTGAACAAAAACAATAGGGTTCCAGCACCGCTGGTACTGGGGACCGCGTATGCTTGCATACGCGGTCCCCAGCCCCCGCGGGGTCCCCAGCCCCCGCGGGCTTGGCCCCCTAATAAAAATCTGAACAAAAACAATAGGGTTCCCAGCACCGCTGGTCCTGGGAAACGCGTATGCTGTGCATACGCGTCCCCCAGGCCCCGCGGGCTTGGCCCCCTAATTACAATAGGGTTCCCAGCACCGCTGGTCCTGGGAAACGCGTATGCTTGCATACGCGTTCCCCAGGCCCCGCGGGCTTGGCCCCCTAATAATCCTAAGGAAAACAATAGGGTCCTCGCACGGACGTGCTCGGGCCCTAATAATAATCCTAAGGAAAACAATAGGGTCCTCGCACCGGACGGTGCTCGGGCCCTAATAATAATCCTAAGGAAAACAATAGGGTCCTCGCACCGGACGGTGCTCGGGCCCTAATAATAATAATAATAATTCCTTGAAATTCAATAGGGTCCTCGCACCGGACGGTGCTCGGGCCCTAAAAATGAAAGACATGACTTTCCCCCATATTTTTAGTGTTTCTTTTAGTAATAAAAAATTTAATGAGTTAAAAAAATACTAACAATTAGGAGTTTCCACTGAATTTTAAATAACGTGCAAAAAAGGAAGCATCCACTAAACACTAAAATGCTTAAAATAACAAAAACTAGGCATGGCTCTGGGAGAAAAAGAGACAGTGGGAACTTCATGCCTAGCGTGAAAATACTTTAAACTAAATGAATTAAATGAACAGCTATGTATGTGTCAAAGGCAGATCTGTCCATAAGTGGTCCAGGAAGTAACCCTGCCAGCTTCAAAGTGCAAGGTCTTGGTGTGCAACATTTTTCAATATTGCAAATCAATGTCTGGAGCGAGCAGGTGGATATGCTGATGATATCTGCAAATCCTAGCACTCAGTTTAGTGTCTCTCCTGGTGGACAGGAACACAGGAGCCAGATTATCTTCATCTCTATCACCCTTCTCTGCTTCCATCAGTTTTGTTTAAACCATGTTTTGTTTTGATATCATGGCAAAGAAATGTTCATCATTAGGGATGTCCTCCTCTGGCACACAGTCTGCTCCACTGTCCAGTCACTTTTTTCTGTAGATGTAGAGAAAAAGAGTAGAAAAATGTGAATTAGTTGACTTTGTGGATTACACATACATAGCAAATTGAATTTGTCATTGAATAATAAAACAATTAAGAAGTCATGACAATATCTTTATACATACAGTATAATATAAACAATACAGCCTGCACCTGTGCTATATGAAAGGTGCCCTTAGATAACTTCAGTTGTAAGTCAGTGCTATATAAATAAAAGTGAACTGTCTCTATTATATAATGTGCTGTTGTGAATTATCATGTCTTTACTCACCTGCACATCCATATCCTCTGCATCTGAGCAGCTATGCAAGTCACTTGTGACACCTTGCTCCTCAAACTGCTCTTCCCCCTCATCAAAGCCCAGCACAGACTCATCAAGTCCTGCCTTGATCACTTGCAAATATTTTATTGCTCACTGTGAAAAGGTGAGACTGGAGCTGTTCTGCCTTAACTCCTTGAAGGGCGTCTTCAGAGAGGCTCCAGTGGCCACCTTTACATAAAGAGTCAAAAAGACTTTATGAATAAAAACATGTCATCACATACATACATTTACACACCACTGTAAGCATTCAGTATGTTGTTTCATAAATGATCAATTTTATCCTGTGCATAAGAGCATGTGTGCAATTAAACTGAACTTGCTCTTAAAGCATCCACAGATGAAGAGTGTGTGTATGGAAGCCGGGGTGATGGTTGTGCTTCTAAACAGCAAAGACTCCCGAACAGTAGAGGAGCAAAAAACTTTCCCAGAAAAAAAACATTGAGTGCTGTCATTTAAAATTAGTAATCATTTACCCTCAAGTAGACATCTGAAGGTCTGCTCCCTTCTTTTGAGGGACTGCCAGTGCTGCCTGACTTCAGTGGTGAGGATCATCATCTCCTCCTCAAGTCTTTTGATGTGCATGACCTTGTCAAACATTTTTTTTTTGGAAAGGAAATCCACACCATCTGGAAATGCATAATCAAAATTATGATGCATTAGTTCACAGGGTCAACAGAGTAAAACAAATGTAAAAAGCTGAAAATATGTAAATGTGTTAAATTATACATTAACTCTATCTAGCAGTTGGGTGGAAGTATCTTCATTCAGGTGCAAATATTTTTCACTACATCAGTTTTGGCAAAGAAAGTGATTTACAAAAAGTGAATGCTATTCTGTAAACTGCTTGTCTAAGCAAACCAGCGAACAAAGAATTTATTTTCTACTCATTTTCAATGTCACCAGAAAATCAAGTAGTAGACACACAGATCAGACTACAACAGCACTGATTATGCAGTTGTGCTGCAGAACTATTGGGATTAGGACAAATAACGTATAGCATACCATTTGAGGGTAACTGCCAAGGAAATATGTAGCCAGTTTGTAAAGCGTTACTGAAAGGGCCAATTCGCTCTTGGGGTTGGACCATTTCATCATGCTGAGCCACATAGATCTCGAGCTGTTGCTTTTCCCTCCACATGCGATTGCGGATCACGCTGCGTCCAGAGTTGCTGTCTGGGAAACATCACAAAAGACACGTTCCAATATATGAAAAGGGAAGTAATCATGTGCAAAAAATAGGGTTGTAAACAATAACCAATATTGATTCAAGAGTGTTAGATAGTGTCTTCAATAGAAAACGGTGACACAAATTGTCAGTATAATCTGTAAAAAAAATCAATGTCTGTCACAAAGTGATACAGTCATAAATAAACCAAGTGAAATAGGCATTGCATGGCTGCAGTTAATGAAGAAATAATGCTGTGTGGTAAGAAATACTGTTTAATGAGTATAATTCTGTGACATTTTAGGATTCATAGCTATGATTTTACATAGATTCAGCTGGCGCAATAGGCTACAAGTTTCTTGTGTCCCAGTGCTAGAATGTCATCTGGGCCCTATTGTTCCACTGTTGCATAAATCTAGCAGCTAGCTGAGTAAATATGGTGTCATAGGTAACAAATTGTTACATGATGAACATTTTTTTTTGACTTTTCACAGACCATGTATCAACATTATACATTGAATCATCTGAGAGGGAAAGTTACACACCTCTAGCAAAAACATCATAGAAAATGTGATGTCTTCACAAACTTTGTACCTGTTTGGCTATAAAGCCGTGCTCTACGCTGTCTCAAGCCCAGAGAAGTCTCTTCTATTCTTTTCCTGACTTCCAGCAGAGAATCATCACTGGCTGTGGGCGGTTCTTTATGACAAAAAGCAATGTTGAGTTTTGTGAGAAAATTCTTTATACCTGTAATGCAAGCTTGTCAGGCCTCTTCATGAAATCTTGACATATAGATGACTATAGACACCTACCATGTTCAGCCCAGTCTTGGACTTCTTTGACCCACTGCTGCACAGTCCTGTCATTGGCAGACATCTCCCCCTTCAGGGTTTCAAGGCTCTGCCTCTCCCTCAAAAGATTCTGCTTTGTCTTTGGACACAGGAAAAAAGACAAAGTAAAGCATTTTGTCACTCATATTTCAATTTGGCTCCTTTTTAAAAAGATAGCACTCACCTTATGGAATCTTGTGCACAATGTGTTGCACATATTCTCCATCTTCCTCTTATACCAGTCCATAATCTGGACTGTCAGCATGTCTGTGTGAGCTGTTAAGGATGAAAAAAAGAAGAAAGATTTAACAGACACCCCTTCACAGACTTATCTTCATCAAAACAAAAACCAGTCTAGGTTAAGCCTTTTTCTCATCACATCCGTGCCTGATGGCTTACATCAATGCATGTTACTCACTATTTGAGACATTTGTTTTAAACTGTTTGTATTGGATATGTTAACCTAACAATTCCCACTGACACAAATGCTGTACAAATGTTAGATTACAGTACCTCTGTAATGTTGCAAATAGTCATGTAATGCAACGTGCAAATTTTGGAATAATGTGCTTGTATAACAAAAACACTATAAGGCCACAACTAACCTCCTTTCCCCATGAACTTTGTGTTTATTAGCAGCCCTAGACAGGAAGGAGTTCACCATTTCCACCTCTTCTCCCAAAGTGGAACCAGCTCCATCCTGACTGCCTCCTCCCCATTTGATCTACAATTAGAGAAATATAGAATGCAAGCCATTACTTCACATATAGTGAAACATTCTGTGCTGTCTTGGCTTTATAATCCAGCATATTAAATTTGAAATGGAACAAAGATTAAGATTATAGTCCAGGCATTAAGCATTAATTTGAGAGTAGTTATGTACACATTAGTTCAAACTATGTTTAACTTGCACTGATCCATGCTTTTAATAATAGTGAAAAGAGGGTGGTGATTGAGATTTTATAAAAACCTGCTCTTATGGAGAGTAGACTGTGTAACTACATTCCCAATAACAATGGAACTGTATTGAGAGGCACTGGTCTCTGTTAGAGGGGACAATGAAATAACGGTCACTGAATTCATCCTAAAGGTCCTTCATTTGAGTTTATGTTTGTTTGTACAGTTAGTTGCAGTACCCTAATCCTGGGGTAGCCACAATGAATTGCACAGTCCACCCATTTTGGATGTCAACATAAATTTAAAGCTGACAGTCGATGCTGAACCTTGCAGCTGTTGTTCCTTGTCCTGGGGCACAAAGCCAAAACTACAACAAATATTTTGATGTACTTTGTCTTGCACACAAAAAGATACAATATGAATGTAAAATGTTGTTGGTTGCAATGAAACAAAAGGGACAAATGAAATTACCTCACACTTGATACCATGTGCTTTGGCATGTAGCACAGATAACAAGGGCTTCATGGTGGTGAGGTGACTGTACTCAGGACAGGCTTCACAAATTCTGTTCATGTAAGGCCAGTACTTGCAAATTACATCCATGCAGAAGAAGGCTGGTGGACTGATGGATGCCACTTCCTTCTGAAGGAACATGGGATAGGCGAAAATCTCCCCCCTGTAGGATAGCGTTACAGCATTGTATTATTTGTCATACTGATGCCAACAATACATAACAATCACACACAAAAAAGACAAAGGAAACATGTTTAAGTAAAGATCTTATACTGCTCATTTTCTACTTAAAGATAGAAGAACAGTTGGCACTAGAGGAAAAGACTGCATTAGTGCAATCTACATCATTAGGCTGATATCCATACAACTGTGGTACCTTCGTGGGCCAAATAAAGAGCAAAATAACTTCATACAGTAGAAAAGTACATAGTGACAGTACGCTTATAGCTGAAATGAAAATTTAGTGAAACTTGTTTGTTATGTGGCCATAGGAGAAGCAATAGGAAATCATTTAGCACAGTGCTGTCTGAGGATCAGAGAAATGTATCAAATGAAATAAATACAATGGTATTATAATTGTTATTATACTTGCCTGTACATGTTCAGGGCATGAAGAATAATGCCATGGCGGCACACAGCCACTTCCAGACCCTGAGGAACAATTAAAAAAAAACAGGAAATATATGAACATGCCAACTGATAAAATACTGAGCTAACTGTGATCTTTGTTAAGTTGGATGTGGTTTAGTTAAGGCTATATTTTCTCTCAATGAAGGTAACAGTTTTACTATGACTTGGTCAGCAATGCTGCCTGACAGCAAGCAGGTCCTGGGTTGCATGTTCTGTGACTTTTCATGTAGGTTTACTCCTAATGCTCTGGTTTCCCTCACATTATAAAAGATATACATATAGATTACTACCACCATTGCCCATATTGAGGGTAACTGGCATTGGAAGAGGAGTTGTTCCCCAGGTATCAGACTATGGCTGCTTACAATTCCTAAATAGTTACAATGGGTTCAATGCAGAAGACACAGTCCATGTGTATGTTGAATATACTCTACAAATAAATTATTACCTATTAACAACTACTATATAGGTTAGACTGTGAAATGCAACTGCAAAATGCCACAGAAAGTAGTATCATGACAGGGAAACACTTTGAACCTCATACCTGTTCATCAAGACTGGAGCAACCCTTCTTACTTGTTTCTTTTGCTGCATTCAAGTGAGCTTTCCCACAAACACCCTTTCCTGGCGCCTACAAACAGGACAACAAGTATAGTATGCTCCATTTAATTATGTTACATTTATTAACAGTTTAGGATGTAAATTTGCAGTATAGTATTTTCATATGTATGTAATAAGCCAATGGTAGTTCTACATAAAATAAAATCTTACTTGAGTTACAGTAAGCACAATGGGAATATTTCTGATTAAACATGCAAACACTCACATGCTTAGCCCTCCTTTGGATGTCATCCACAAATGCTGCAACATCATCATCCTTACACAGAAGCACTCCGTCAAAGTAACCCCCTTCCTCAGAGCTAGAGAACAAACATTGATATGAATTGACAGGGCAAATGCAATCATTTAAATTGACAGTTTGGAATGGTTAAGAATTAAGACCTGCATTCTGATGTAACATATAAAATATAAACACACCGTCCTTCCTTTTTGAAGCGGTAGTGCTTCCGATTCCCATCTACAGACACTGCAAGCATTTGTGGAGAACAGGCAGGGCAGGTGAAAGGCTGCTCAGTGCATAGCTTGTCCACCTCGTAGCAAGCTATTGCCCACTCAATGAAGCTCTTGAAAAAGGCATCAGAGCATACTTTTCCAGTCTGTTAAAAAGATCCAGTAAAGCCCAAGTTATATTTACACGAATTATTAAAATTAGGTAATCATAAATGTTGTGTACATATACCATAGGCCAACCGACCCTGCCATGCTGTGTGGTTTGTGCCTCGAGTATTCGTATGAAGGTGAGGCGGGAATTTCCAGGTGCTGCCAATTTCATCTCTTTGAAGCATTGAAAAACACTGATGTCAAAGAGAGTACAAACAATTAATTGTGGCAGGCCAGTAGCCGCTGACTTGTACATTGTACAGGTCTGGTGTCCAGCTTGCACAGCAGCCTCCACAGCGCAGCTCTGGGAGGGCCATATCATATCGTCCTGGAGGAAAAAAACATAAATTCATGTTGTAATGGCATGCAAATCCATAGAGAAATTGTGTGTGCTTCACTTGAAAAATTGAAATGACAATAAAGTACAGTTTGGAATTAAGTTACCTTTCAAGTTGATGAAACACTACAGGCCTCCAGGGAATGATATTCAAACTCTCTGGAGGGCAGTCACAGATGCTATGTGGCAGCTCCATTGGCAATATTCTGACTACAACAGGAAAAAAGACTTAACAAACATTGTGAAGGATTTTTGTTTTAACTTGCAAAATTCTGATTGCTTTTTGTTTTTAATCGTATATGGTACACATTATGATGATAACTGTGCACAGCATATGAGTCCAAAACAAATTTCCCTATGGGAACAATAAAGTATATCGTATCTTACATTTTTAAGAAAACATTGTTTTTAACCTTTTGTTACCTTTTTGTGACCTTTTGCTACTCTAAAGTAACTCTGTAACAAAGACAGAATGTTGTTGGATTGCTGCCAAGTATATTCTAAAATGCCAGAAAAAAATGTGTTGACATAATTTCTGTGGGAAGATGTAGCTGAGCCAGATGTGAAAGGCCACAAAAAGGGATTCCTCATGTGGACTCCCTTTTTGTCATGTGACAAATGCTCTTTGTTATTGTATGGCACCTAACTGGAGATGTATTGAGCAAGTACAAAAGGCCAAAAATGGATATGTTACCTGGAGCCAACACTGTACTAAATTTTTTTTTTAATATTTAAAGACGTGTGTGTGTGTGTGTGTGTGTGTGTGTGTGTACACATACCACATGTGTGATGTGAGTAGGTTCCTTTGGAATTATTCTTCACCACAACTGTTGGTGGCAGAGGCATTTGGAAACCATTAATGATGGAGGAACGGTTGTGTAGTGCCCAGGACTTATGCTGGCTTATGTCACAGTCACAGCAATAGTAAGGTGTGGGCATACATTCCACACACCTAATAACGGCATCTCTTTGTCTGCATCTTTGACAGACCAGTTGTTTGGTGCTTTTAATTTTTAGCATATTGTCAAACAGCTGTTTTCTGGCCTCCTTCCACCTTTCTGAGGAGGAAGTGTTTCGAACTGCCCAGTCTGTGGCTGCTGTTGGCATGCTCATCTGAAGACTTTCAATGTTGCCCTCAGGGTTAGCATGTCCAAGAAGGCACTTGAGTTGTTGAAGGGCAGCATCTGTTTCAAGGGGAAGGAAAAATGTTCATTAAGCAAAATTAGACATAAAACATTTGATCAATTTTTAGTGAAATCACAAAATGGCACAGTACTTGTCCAATCACTGGAGGCTATTCAACTTTCAACTTATGATTAGTAACAGGCTTTAGGAAGGATGGGATGAGGGTTATGCACAGAGGGATGATAGAGATGTGGAGGGGAGGGATGAGGGGGGTTGACTGTATGGGCATGAAGTGGGTTGGCTCATTATTGAGATGACCAGCTAGGGACCTGGAAGTTGAGACTCAATGAGTTTAGGTCACACCATGATCATTTTCTATGAAATTATTCAAAAATTATCATTGCCTTGGATATTGTTAATCAAATAGAATGTTTTGCAATATCTTTCAGATTAATCAGAATGGATATTTTTTGGAAATGTTTTAGCATTGAGCAAATTCACACATCGGCTGATTTAGATGAGTGGCAAGGTAAATAGAGGTTCATGTGTTTTCATTAAAAAGGAAAAGTAATCCCATTAAATTATTTATTAAAAATAAAAGCAATGTGCTAGAATATTACGTCAAATTCTGTCATAACGAGGAACAGAGTGACTATGCATTTTGCTGCTGGGCTGACAAAAAGCAGACAAGGAGATAAGTATATGTTAATCACTGGACTACTTGGTCAAATCTCAGAGACATTTCTTAGTATAAACAAGTTTGTGTACACATCAAATTTGAATGTGTTTGAATCTGTCTTTTTCACCATGTTATGGTGAAAAAGAGGAACTCATGCTACATAGTCCTGTCCTTAAGCCCCCACTCTGTGCGGTACTGCCTTCTTACTCATGAGAGTGTGCTAAGCCAGTACTGGCGATCTCAAGTGTGGAAAATATAAACACATAGATTATGGCAAAATCATGCCATGTAGTGGGAATCTATAAGAAAAAAAGTTTGCTAAAAATTATGATCACTTACCAAGACCTGCCTCTTGCTCATCGGGCACCTCCACTAAACTCTCCTGAGGCAGACTGCAATCGACAGATCTGGGCTGTCGTAGCTGAAAAGAGAGTATAGTGTAAATGTAAATAGAATATTTTATTTTATTAGGGGGCCAAGCCCGCGGGGCCTGGGAAACGCGTATGCTTGTGCATACGCGTTTCCCAGGACCAGCGGTGCTGGGAACCCTATTGTTTTTGTTCGGATTTTTATTTTTTTTTCTCCATTATTATTTTTTATTTTTCCCCCCGTTAAAGTGGTACTGCAGCCTAAACCGTGCATGGGAGGGCGGTGCAATTTGGAGGGTTGGTCCAGACCCCTGCAGGGACCTCAGACACAAAAATTGACATATGTCCGCCAGCAGGTGGCGCTATAACCAAGGAAAACACGTTTTGGACCATAACTCCCACACCGTATGTCGCACCCTCAAAATCCTCATATCACCAGATTCCCTGAGTTGTCCTGAATCTCCTGGGCTAGGCCACGCCCATTTCCGCCTATAATTTTTTTTTCAGGAAATCGCAAAAATTGGAAAACCTACTTTTTCGAACTCCTCCTTGGGGTTTGGTCCGATCAGTGTGAAATTTGGCACGTACGTTCATCACCAGGACCTGATCTAAAGTTATCAAAAGAATTTTGTTCGGTCAAAATATGCGCAAATTATTAACGAATACATTTTTCTAGCTAGCCATAAAAACACGAACAGTTGCATAACTCGGTCAAAGTAAATGCTAATGACACCAAATCTGAGATCCTTGGTTGCCATGTGACTGTGGGGGTATGAGCCAAATTTGGCCAATGTTGGCCACTAGGGGGCGCTACAAATATGGGAAAGTTATATCTCTTAAACGCCAATACCGATTTTTACCAAATTTAGTGGGCATGATGCTGGGTCACTCCTGAGGCGAAATCTTGAAGGTAATCACGACTGGTCAAAAGTGGGCGTGGCTTACTGCGAGATAAACAACAAACCTTTATTTCAGCTCAAGTATTATGCTGAGGGCTGTGAAATTTACAAAATATATATAGAATAGGACACAGACCAACTATTCCAACAATTTTGCATCTACTCCACTAGGTGGCGCTGTAACGGACGCAAACGCGTTTTGGCCTGTAACTTCCACATTTTTAATCACATCTTCATAAACTTTATATCCACGTGTTCCCTGAATAGATTCGCATCTTCTGACATAGGTCACGCCCACTCCCACAGCATATTTCTCTTTGTAAGTCGCTACACGTCAAAAACCTACTTTTTCGAACTCCTCCTAGGGTTAACGCTCCATCTGCACGAAACTTTGCACACACAATCTCCAGACAGGCCTGATCAAAAGTTATCAAAAGAATTTTGCTACTCCAAAAAACGCGATACGTATAAATAAGTAATTTTTTCTGCTAGCTAAAAAACACATACTGTTACATATTTTTGTCAAAATAAATTTGCTATCGACATGAACCTCAAGTCACTTGTTTTGAGGTCAACCACAGGCACTATGCCAAATTTGGTGCAAATTGGCCAGCAGGGGGCGCTATAAACACGGTAATATCAAGCGACACAAAAGTTGCTCAGATTCGCACGAAATTCGGGAGAGCGTGATCTGGAGTCGCTCCCGAGCCGGGTCGTAAAGTTTTGTTATGTTTGGTCAAAGTGGGCGTGACTTCTTACAACAAACATATTCAGCAATAATACAGAGCTTCCAGTGCTCTTCCCATTACAATAAGAGCAATGGAGAGAGAGGGCAGCCTTGTTTGACCTCATGTTCGATAGCAAATCTTGGCGACGTACCTTCCGGTACCGAAATAGAGCCATTCGCATTACGTGGGCTACGCGATGCCCGGGGGCCGAGTTGCGCAGGAGGCTTGGCCCCCGTTGATAACTGCTTGCAGTTCTAGTTTTATTTATTTCATTTTTTTTTTCAAAATAGTTCCTCTGCATTACTGACATTACTTTCTAAGTTTTTTATGTGTTTTTCATGCATGGCAAGGTGGGCTAATTTTGGTTTGAAATGCAACATGTATGTATGTTTATGACAAAACTCTGCCAAAAGCAGAGAGTTAATTTTACCCAGAAACTGACACAGCTTTGTACACAACAGGTGTACCACTCATGATGAGCCCTGAATCACAATTTGTACTCTTGAATACTGGCCATATTTACAGAGGAAAGATTTGATGTGCACATATATCTTTTTCTGGCAAACTTGTTGAGGAACATTTAAAAACATTAATAACCATTATCTTTCAGTATCTTACCTCAACAACAAATACTTTGTAGACTATGAAAAGTTGAATTTGATAAACTAACCATGTGATTTTGATGAAGGAGACTGGATGGTCTGGGAGATAATGTTGCCATCTTCATCCGTTGTCTCCACCGAAACGGAACTGATGGTTTCGATTGTTCTTCTTTTTTTTACCTAAGAAGTATAACATTACAACAACTTTAGAACTCACAGAACATAAGTAAATGACCACTGCAAAATGTTGTCAACTTCAGTCAAACATATTTAATAAGCCAGGAGATATGGACTACATTGTTTGTTTCCCAAGTGGAGCATCACATTGGGAAGACAGTTTTGCTTACAGTATTTTGGTTGTCATAACGTAAAAAAAATGAAATTGTCATGTTACCTGTGTTGCATTAAGATCTTTTGCCAGGTCTTTTGCTTTTTGGAGCATCTCATCAAGTGTCACTGTGTCATCTACTGATGCCATAGTGTCTACACAACAAAAATAAAACATGTTAAAAGGATAGTTCAATTTTTTATGAAAAATTCACTCAATATGTACTCACCCCTGTGCTGATGTGAGGATGGATGAAGATCTCCAGTTCACAAAACAATCCTGGAGTCTGGGCAGAAAGCCTTGCAGCCAAATCCAGTATAATTAGAGTGAATGAATTTACACCATGTTTTTGGCCTAAATGTCAACTGTAACATGTAGCTGGTAGGATGTAACACTTGCGGACACTTGGATTACACCCCACAACCCAGGATGGAGACATTGTGTGTTTGTTTTGTGTTCTATTTTTAAGCAATATCACGGACTGGAGTGATGTATTGCTTTTATAAAACGGTTACCAATAATGGCAATATGAAAGAGGAATACACAATAATTTTCATGTAGTTTTTAATTAAACAGAATATTATTAATATTATCTAATAAAATAGCCCCGCTGTGGAAAAAATTAGTCCCACCTCTCCGTATGTTAGCTCTGCATGTCGTCTATTCCTCGCCTTTTTTTCGGGAGAAAGTCACTGCTCAATCAACTTTTACCATTGTTAACCATATCTATGAGTGAGTGGTCCGGAAGAATCCACCCAAAACCTCAATGAATGAGAGTTTTTTAAATAGTTTTAGCTTTGAGTGATCACTGACTTTATTAATAGTTTTATGTTTTGAGTGATCACTGACTTTATTAAGCCGACTATATGTGACATCGCGGCAGGCACCTGGAGACGCGCAGCAGCGGCATCTGAATATCATGACTTTAAAAGCACCAAATTACTTGCCTTAACGAATTTCGTTAGTAGCCTAAATAATGCGAAGAATTGTAAAATATCATTTCCATGAGGCTGTTCAATCAGACAGTGACAGATCACCCTATAGAGCCCTAAGTGTCATAGTCGCTGTCAAGGTGCTGATCCTGTGACTGTCATTATACGGGAGCTGTCCGTGGTCCGCTATTTGACTCCTAATTACTCACTGACGCACAGTGCAGGATTTTATAATCTAATCTAATAATAATACGGCCACATGTTTAAACATGTTTAATATATTTAAACATGTTTAACATGTTTAAATGTTGTTAACACCGTCAAAAAATAACATCAAAACCAGCTACTTTTTGCTGCGTACTGTAACAGCTGGTTGTTGTCATGGAAAAAATTGTTGCTTCCTGAAGCGGAGTGATATGCTGTGATAAGGCTTTTTAGAATAGTAGCTGTGGTATACGCTCATTATATCACAGTTTAACAGCCAATCAGATTGCCGGATTTCACCTTTCCGTTTTATAATTAACGTTTTATCTCTGCTATTGTATGGATTTGGGCTGCAACCCTGTTTTCTGCTGAAACTCCAGGATTGTTTAGTGAACTGAAGATCTTCATCCATTTATCACATCAGCATAGAGGAGGGGGACATACTGAGTGGGTTATCATGTAAAGTGGAATATCACAACAGACGTTCCTTCATTATTAGTTAATAAGTAAAGACTGTACAGCAGTGGTTCCTCATTCACAGGTGTTTATTTTATTAGAATACACTAGCGCGAGTGTACACACACACACACACACACAGACTTCATGCACCGCGTTTAAAGAGGGGTAAAGAGCGATTTAAACAAAAAAGTAAGCAAACCTAGCTAATGTGTTAGCCATATATCGGTATGCTCACGCTAGCATTAAGACTGCTATATGACAAATCAAGTGGTTAACAAGTGAAACTGGTTCGGTAAATACATTTCAAACTTTTTACCATTCAAGTGTGTTGTTGATCACGAAATACATTGGTTTTAGTGGCAAAATAGCTATTAATAATAGCTATGAATTGGCGTTTTTTAACACAACATAGAGGTCTTACCGGAGGTGGAGGAATGATGCGGAGAAATGATGCAACTTCTGCTCGGCAGCGCTTGCACATGCGCACTGGTCGCCAGAGTTGTGGCCCAAATTTTGTATGATTTTGTACGAAAATTTGTGTTAAATTTTCGTATGTGTATATACGAACCTTGTTATGAGAATACGCAGCCAGCATGGACACATTTTGGTGCTGGAGATGGATGGACTCAGTGGCCTCCCTGTTATTGTGGAGATGGAGGGGGAGAATGTATTGTACTTCCCCTGGGGGATGGGTGCTCCTATCCCGCAGGGAAGGCCCCTGGAGGCATGGTGGAGGACCCACCGGGGGCTAGAGTCTCCTGGTGGACCGGTGGTTAGGATTCAGATGCCTGAGGATGGGGAGAGGGGGGCCAAATTGGTTGTTGGGGGGGGGGGGGGATTTAGAGCCAAATAGGTTGTTGATCTTGGGGTTGCTGGAGAGCCAAATTTGGGGGGGGGGGGATTTGGGGCCAAATTGGGGGGTAAACTGGACATGGCGGTGAGGTTTGGCTCTCCAGCCAATATGGATTGGGCTTTGCTGAGTACACCAGCCCACCGCCGCCACCGCCAATTTGATCGCCATGGCGGTGCGAGCCACGGGTTGGGGTGACTGTGGAAGGGGTGTGGAGAGGACTGGTGTTGGTCCCTGGAGGTCCTGGAGGTGGAGGGAATATGGGACCATAGTTTTCCCCGGGGATGGAGTCTCGGGTATTGGGCTGGGGGCTGTCTGCAACGGATTGCAGCATAGTCTGGTGGTGTCGGCACCTCATATCTCCAGAACCATAGGTCGTAGAGACTCGGGAGTGGCACCGTTGGATTTGCGCAGTCCGCAAACGGGGGGATAGGTCCAGGTTTTGGTTTTGTTTAGATAATTTTATTTAATTTTATTTAATTTTATTTTATTTCATTTTATTTTATTTTTATTAACAGCAAGTATGGATATTTATTTCATATTTATATCAAAATATCCTTGGTATATTGCAACATATTGACAACACAATTCTCAATTAGCCCCAGATTGGCCTTTAAAGGGAACATTCCGCACTTTGTAGTTCAGTGCCTGGCCGTGTTTTAGGTTGTACATTGAGTGTACAATACGGTTCATGAGCAATAAGCGATACAAAATTCCAAAAATGTAAATCAGATCGGTCCATATCTTGGGAACCGTGCATCGTACGGTTGTCGTCATCGTGTCGGTCGAGGTGCCCATGTGACCTAATTCGGGCTCGCTGAACACGCCAGTCTTGGTCCCATGTCGCTACGACTTACCATTCCAGAGATATGTCCAAAATAAAATTACCGATGTTAGTTACGCATGCTTACCGACGTATTTGGGTGACGTGCGTGGTACCGTTGGAAAGCCTGTCCCCGAATTAGTGGGGTACAAGTCTCTAAAACATTCCTGTCAAAAGTTATGTTAACTTAAAAAATCATGATTAAATGTAAAAACAGCATAAAAGAGTTTAAAAGACCATTCATTTCATTAGAGAGCATTACAAGTTAAAAAATAAGTTTAAAAACAGCTTTTAAAACTTGTGAATTCATGTAGGAAGCTCATTTTCAGCCAGACTGTCACAGAGACAACATCGATCACCTTGCACTCACTCACAACACACAGAGACAACATCTAGCACCTTGCACTCAGTCACAACACACAGAGACAACATCTATCACCTTGCACTCACTCACAAAAACACAGTGGAATACCAGGAAGTGGCTGTTGAGAACACGCAAACACTCTTGCATGCTTTTGAGTCCTATGCGGACCCTAAAGCATTCCTCTGTGATGAGGACTGGCCATGATGTTTTTCCCTGTGCCTCATCCGAACCCCAAACAATTGGTCTACAGGCCCGATGTGGACAGTGTTGTCATGGAAATCACTAGCCCGTACTCCATTAACAAGAGTATCCACCACTTGTTTCTGGGTGAAGGTAAGCTCTGCGTGATGCACATGTGGCAGTTTCTGAAGAAGCACCTGCACACTTCAGATTACTCCAGGCCAGTGCTTGATGAGTGGCAGCCCTCTGAAAACCTGTGGAGAAAATGAAACAGTCACTCACCTGTGAGAAGCCCAGTCACTTACCTGTGACAACCTGTGAAAAAAGAAAAAAAACAGTCATTTAATTGTTTAAAACCTTGTGGAGAAAAATGAAACAGTCACTTACTTGTGAGAAATTGTGAAAAAATAATTTATTACATGTTGTTATGGTGAGTATGTGATTGTGATGCTTTCTCTATTCAGGGTTTTTTTTGTTTGTCAGTTTGGTTTTGTTTAGATTAATTTTATTTCATTTTATTTCATTTTATTTTATTTTTATTAACAGCAAGTATGGATATTTATTTCAGATTTATATCAAAATACCTTTGGCAACATATTGACAACACAATCCTCAATTAGCCCGAGATTGGCTTTTAAAGGGAACATTCCGCGCTTTTGTAGTTCAGCGCCTGGCCGTGTTTTAGGTTCAGGGTCAAAGGTCAGGGCCAGGGTTGGGCCTCAGAACACAGAACACACCTCAGAAGGTTCTACCGGAGAAACAATCATATGATTTCCAATACTTTAAGCATAGAAACGTGATATACTGTACCAATAGAGTGTTTGAAACCTCTCTGTGTGTCCATGTGTGTTCTTTTCAGCTAAGTAAACCCATCCTAAGCCTCCTAATAATGTCTAGTGCAAATAATGTTAATTTTATGTGATTTTTACTAATTTAAAGTTTTTGAAAGGTCAATAATACACTGTAGGCAAATGTGCATCCCTCTTTATATGTTAGCAAGGGAAACTGCCTCATAGACTTCAATTATAAAACAAATTTTTTGATTGCTCAGCCATAACATTAAAAAAAGACATGCATTCTGCAATGTCAGTGCTTATAATGTACTTGAAAGTTGTCATTTTTAATGTTGTCCACGAGGTGGTGCCATTTATACAAGCATTTGATTCAGAGGCCTGTAGTGGGTAAATGGCATGACCTGGTGGGCAACATTAAAAATGACAAATTTCAAGTGCATTATAGTCCAGTCATATCTAGTGTACTCTTATTGTATTGTAGGCCCGTTTGTCAACAAATTATTGATTTTTAACCCGGTAAGTGATAAAAAATGAATTTTCAACATTGCTTTAAATGTGAAAATTAGCTTGTTTATTTGTTTTTAAGCAGCTGAGAAGGCAAACATGAGTTTAAGGTATCTCTAGCTGGGAATGGATGCTCATAGGCGGGCATGGGAGCTCCAGGTACCCTCGGTGTCTGCCCTGGAGGTTCATGAAGTTGGAAGGGAGGATGGTGGAGGACTCTAGCCGGGAATGGAGGCTCATAGGCGGGCATGGGAGCTCCAGGTACCCTCGGTGTTTGCCCTGGAGGTTCATGGAGTTGGAAGGGAGGATGGTGGAGGACTCTAGCCAGGAATGGAGGCTCCTAGGCAGGCATGGACGGCCTGTGTGTGGGGCCTTACTCTTTCGCTGATTTGGAGCTCTTCTCCATCAGGGATGGATGCTCCTAGGCCTAAGGGGGGGGTCTATGGGGGCATGGTGTACTCCACCCGGCAATGGAGCCTTGTAGGCGGGCATGAAAGGGCCCTGGAGGGCCCTGGAGGTCCTTGGAGGCCCTCTGACTGAATTGCTGAGTCTCATGGACACATTTTGGTACTGGGGGTATGGGGTATGGGGGATTTGTGAAGGAACTTGATAGTGAGTCAAATTAGGGGGGATTTCTGTGATCAGATGAGTACGAGATCTAGTCCAATTTGTGGGGGGGGATTTGGGGCCAAATTCGTGGGTAGTGTTGGGGTATGGTGGGTTTATAACGGCACTTGGGCCAGGTGACATCCACTGGGTTGGGACTGGGGGTCGATTAGAGTGGATGGCTGGGGTGGCTTGGGGGCATAGGTCCAGGGGGATATGGTGGAGGGGGTCTGGCCGGGGATGGAGGCTCCTATCCCGCAAGCAAGGGCTGTGAAGGTCCCTGGACATCCAGGGGGACATGGTGGAGGGCTCCAGCCGGGGATCGAGCCTCCTATCCACCATGTCCCCCAGCTAGAGGTCCCTGGTGGACTAGTGGTCAGGATTCGGGGTGGACGGGGTGATGGGGGGCCTGATGCTCCGGCGGGGGTCCGGGGACGTCCAGGGGGACATGGTGGAGAGCTCCAGCCGGGGACGGCGGAGCCTCCTACCCCCGCATGGCAGGGCCCTGGAGGTCCCTGGAGCTCCCTGGAGCCCTCCACCAGGGATGCGGGTATATGGGGGGATTGGTGAAGGCACTTGAACCTCGTGAGGTCCAAGTGCCTGGCGGGGGGGGGGGGGGGGGGGGGGGGGGGGGGGGGTATGATATGATTATGATACCTCATATCCCCGCAGGGATGGCCTGGGTCCAGAGCCTGGGGCTCCTGGACCTCTCCCCTGTCGATTTGGAGCTGACATCTTTGTGTCTGGCCATGTGACAGCAGCCCGTGGTTCGGGTGACTGTGGAAGGAGTGTGGAGGACTGGTGTTGGTCCCTGCAGGTCCTGGAGGTTAAGGGGACATGGTAGTGTTACCTTCTGCACCCTCTTGCTTACCGAACCGTAGTTGGGAGCTGGTTATAATGTTTCTGGCTCGTTGTGGTAACTAGCGTCTTGGGGTCCGGTCAAAGTGTGTAGAGGAAAAGGACGAAGGTTGTACTCTTGGTGCAAACCGCACATTTAATTCCTTTCTTCAGCAAATAAAAACAAACACAACACCGGGCCTGGTCAAACTCTGTCTGGACACTGCTGCAGACTAAAAACTTTTGCATTAAAACAGGAGCTAACTGCGGTACATTCGCCACCGTCGCGCACTACTACGTCACACACACGCGCCGGCCGCCGTCTTAAAGGGACAGTGCTGGTCGGTGACACTACCCCCACTCTGGATGATGATTCACACTTTAACATCACTCCAGCATGTTACATCTAAGGAAAAGAAACATGAGACATTATAAATTCAAACATTTCCCATTACAACCTTGTTTCCACAGTCTTTGAATGAGCCTTCCTCTTGTGGCAAAACATCTTCAGGTGAAGGACAATGCTAATATAACGTCCATGGAAGCATGCTGCATATCTTCCATAGGCCTGTAACCGGGCAGCAAAATAACATTCACAGTCCTCACATAAGCGTAGATGTCCAATAAACTACTGTTTAAATGAGTCTTCTGTTACTCTTCAAACACAAGTGAAGTAGATTATTACACCGTAATTACATAAACCGATCAAATTCTCCTTTGTTTATGCACATCTCTACTGTATTCTCAGGTTAACTCAAAAATGCAAGGTGTTAAAACCAATATTTGCACCTAAGCAGTGTCCAAATCACTAAACTTAGTCAACTAACTAACTAAAGGCCCATTTGTGATACAAAAATGAACTTTATAGAACAGTTACAGCTTTGAACCGTGAACAGCCCCCTTTTTTTTTCAAACTGGGTTCAGTTACTTATCCAGTCACCAAACATGTCCGGTGGTCGGCGACTCCTCTGGGGTCTCTGGGGAGGCATGAGGTTCAACGAAGGACGATGATCCTGTTCCCCAGCAGGCAACTGGGTACCAGCCCCATCCAGTTGGGGGCTGAGCAGGAAGAACAGGAAGTTGGCTGCAGCTAGGTCGGTCTGGAGATGAAGAGTAGAGACCCGGAAGGGCCTCCAGGGCTGCATCCTCGGTGTCCGACGACGCGTTGACCAGGTTACAGCTGTCGGCGTCTGGAGTGAGGGAACTGGAGTCTGGTGAAGGTGGACACACCTCCACTGGTACCCAGGTACCAGCATCTTTGAGGACCCAGCTGGTGTCCAGCTGGGCTCTGAGTAGTAGGGCTTGAGCCTGTCGTGGTGGACTACTTTGGTCTTTGCTCTCGGGCTCTTTTTGATCCGGTAGACCAAGTCGTCCAGCTGTCCCAGGACGAAATAGGGGCCCTCATAGGAAGGTAAGAATTTCCGTACCTTGTCTTTTACTCTCTTCGTCCCTTTTATCAGGTACCAGACTGCATCACCGACTTTGTGTTGCACCTGACAGATGTTTTTGTCGTACTGCCGTTTGGCCCGTTCAACAGATTTTCCCAGCACCTCCCGTGCCAGCTGGTGTGAAAGCTCCAGTCGTTCTCTGAGCTGCTGGACATACTGTGGAGGGGTGTTCGGGTTGCCAGCATCCGGGGGCAGCCCAGCAACAAGGTCGATTGGCTCAGTTATCTCTCTTCCAAAGAGCATCATATTGGGTGTCAGGCCCGTGGAACTGTGTTTTGTTGCTCGATAAGCCATCAATGCATATGGAATCATGACATCCCAATCCCAATGGCAGCGCTCAGCAGTGGTGGCTAATATTTTCTGCAGGGTGGCATTAAAGCGCTCCACTTGGCCGTCGGACTGAGGATGAAACGGCGCTGTCCGTGTCTTGTCAATTCCCAGCAGCATGCACATTTCCTGGAACACGGCTGATTCAAAATTGGTGCCCTGGTCACTGTGCAGGCTCTGAGGGGCTCCAAACCTACACACCCACTCGGAAGTTATTTTTTCTGCCACTGTCACTGCCTGCTCGTTGGGGACAGGGTAGGCCTCCCCCCATTTGCTGAAGTAGTCTTGTACTACAAGTATGTAGCGATTACACCTCTCAGTTTCATTCAGGGATCCCATCAAGTCGACTGCTATCCTCTCCATGGGAGCACCAACCCGCACTGTACCCATAGCAGCCTGAGGGGTCCTCTTCGGGCGAGCCTTTGCAGCGCAGCCTGTGCAGGTGCTGGCACCAGAGTGTGACATCATCTTTCATATTATACCAGAAGTACTGGTCTTGAGGCGAGCAAGGGTCCTCTCCACCCCAAAGTGGCCGCCCACAGGGCCGTCGTGCATCTGTTCCAACATGGAGTTACGGTACAGACGGGGCAGCAGGATCTGTGGGTAGAACACTTGACCTTCTGTGCAGTAGAATTTCCTCAGTAGGACTCCATCCTTCTGATAGAGCCGTTTCCATTGCGCCCAGTAGGCCTTGACAGCTGGACTGCAGGGGGCGACGTCAGCCCACGATGGTCGGTCTCCTATGTCCATCCACTTTCTTACTGGCGATATATCTGGGTCAGTTAGTTGGGCATTGCTCAACTGTTCTTGGGTCCAGCCGCAGAACAGGTTAGTGTGAGGGGGCTCACTCACTCTGTGGATGCTTGGATGGGCAGGAGCACAGCCGTTGTCGCCGTTGGAGGTGTCCTCCACCCCACTGGAGGAGACTCTGGCTTGGACGTGAAACGGCCCCCACAGCAGTCATCATGCTCCACTACCCCCACTGGAGGTTGCTCTGTGGATGTTTCTGTGGCAACTTCCGCAGCCGAAAAGTTGTCTAGGCTGCACTGCACCGCCTTATGCTGATGCTGGGCACTCAGATCAGGCTCTGGCACTGTACATGGACATGACTCACGGCACGGCCTCCTGGAGAGTGCGTCCGCATTTTGGTGGTGGTCTCCCGGGGCGATGGACCACCTGGAAATCGTACTCTGCCAGTTTCTCTAACCAGCGGGCAAGCTGGCCCTCTGGTTCTCTCAGTCTGGTCAACCAGCGCAGGCTGCTGTGGTCGGTCCGGAGAATAAACGGCCGTCCTAGCAGGTATTGCCTGAAGTGGGAGGTGAACTCCACCGCTGCTAGGAGCTCGCGTCTGGTGGTACAGTAATTTTGCTCCGTAGTTGACAGCCGCCTGCTCCCATAGGCCAGAACCCTCTCCTCACCTCTTTGTATTTGGGAGAGGACTGCCCCAATCCCCCAATCGCTGGCGTCGGTGTTTAAGGAACAACTCGCCGTGGTCGAGGGGGTAGCCTAGCACAGGTGCAGATGTCAGCTGGCTTTTCAGTGCCCCGAATGCCTCCTGGCATTCAGTCGTCCAGTCAAAGCGGGCATACTTTTTGGTGAGCTCATGGAGCGGCCTGGCAAGTGTGGCAAAATCCTGCACGAAACGTCTGTAATAGGAAGCCAGGCCGACGAACTGACGTACCTCTGAGATGTTCCGGGGCGTTGGCCACTCAACCACTTTCTGGATCTTTTGGGGGTCGGTGGCGACACCTCTGGCAGAGACGATATGCCCCAGATAAGCCACTTGCTCCCGGAACAGGCAGCACTTGGACGGCTTCAGTTTGAGGTTGGCTTCCGTATAGCCTGGTGAAAACTTGGCTGAGGCGCTCCAGCATTTCAGCAGCATCCGTCCCAGAACTATAATATCATCGAGATACACCAAGCATGTCTCCCACTGCAGCCCAGCCAGGACGCGGTCCATAAGGCGTTGGAACGTGGCTGGTGCATTGCAAAGCCCGAACGGCATCACGTTCCACTCAAAGAGTCCTTTTCGTGTGCAGAAAGCAGCAGCTTTGCGGGCCCTTGGTGTCATCTCCACCTGCCAGTAGCCTGATGTTAAGTCCAATGTGCTGAAGTACTTGGCAGTGGAGAGTGTATCCAGAGTGTCCTGGATGCGTGGCAGGGGATAGGCGTCCTTGATGGTCCGTTCATTTAAGGGTCGGTAATCAACACATAACCGTGGGCTCTGATCTTTCTTCCTTACCATCACGATCGGTGCAGCCCCAGCTGCTGTTGCTCGGTTGTGCCACACCGCTCTCCAGGCTCTGCTGCACCTGTTGGTCGGCTGCAAGCTGTTTGTCGCTGGCCATCCTGCGTGGGGGTTGTTTTACAGGAGGCCCAGGGGTGGTCAGGATATCATGCTGCACGAGGTTAGTTCGGCCGAGGTCGGCGGGCCCCGTGGAGAAGACGTTGCTGTATGACTGTAGTAGGCGGGCCACCCTACTGCGGTCCTCCTCTGATAGGTGGCACAGCTCTCGGTTTTTACAGGGACTGCAGGTGACTGGGGACAGAAACAGAGTCAGAGTTAATGTGCTTGGACATTATTGAGGCCTCCATTGGCTGAAGCTCTAACCCTCCCACAACCTTCGCTGGCTGAAGGAGCCCGGCCACAACCCCTTTCCTCAGGGTGACAGGTGCGGTGCCAGGGTTGAAGATCCTGATGGGAATGTTGGTAGATTGCTGCCTCTGAACAACAATGCGCGCCACTAGCACTTGGTGCTTTTCGATGAAACCTTTGGTGGGGCTCAACATCATGTCTCCATCAGCAGGGCAGCGGAGGCGGGCGGTGCCGGGCACTACATATTCACGACCTGACTGCAGCACGGCCGTACGGGCGACTCTGACAACATGCACTTCGGGCTGGCGGTTTGGGATGAAACGGGGTACCTTTACACCGAAGAGGGTTATCTCTCTGCGCCCATAGTCCAGGTGGGCACGTGCCTGCCGCAGAAAAGGGTGTCCCAGGATAATCTCCGTGCCCTCAGCTGTGTCGGCTACGATGAAGTTCACATCGGTCACCCTGCTCCCCGCGTTGCACCGGCAGAGTGACTTCCCCCATCACGGTCAAGCCCTTGGGTCCGATGCCCTGCAGGACCTCGGCGGTGGAGGGCTGGATCTGAGGTCTGAACTCGGCAGGGAGAGAGTCAAAGTGGTGGAGAGGCAGCACATTTCTCTGAGCAGCGGAATCTAGCAGAGCACACATTTCCAGTCCATGCACCAGTATTTTAACACTCATTCACCTTCCAGGCCGCTGGTGCAGGTAACAACTGTGCCTGGATGAGGAGCTGGAGTCGGGGTAGCACTCGAGGTGAGCCGTTTGGGTCGACGAGGAGAAGGGCAGTTCCTCTGCAGATGCCCTACACCGGAGCAGTTGTGACAGATGATCTCTGCTGAGGTTATTTCAACATTTCTGTGTCCCTTTGGCGGCCACCGCTGGTGAAATCTTGCTTTTCCGTCTTGTGGGTTGGTGGACCTCGCAGCTACCCCGCTGGCTCCTCACACAGCATCACATTTGTATCCTCACGTACCGTTGCCGCCCTGGCTCTCCGCTCTGCCGGACCCCGTTGACCTGGCTGCATCAGCTGTGTGACTGCTCTGGCAGCCCTTCTGGTAGTTTCGTACCTGTGTGCTACCTCGTATGCTCTGGCCAGAGTGCGAGGCTGCTCCTCCAGCAGTCTTTGAACCACCTCTGCATCAGCCAAGGCGTTTGTGAAGATCTCCACGCTGATGGCTTCCTGTTCCCGCTCCGTTACGATCGGCATACACGATGGAGACTTTCTCATAGATATCATCCCTCAGACTGTGTAGAGCTTCGCTCGGCCCTCTCACCCTCTGTCTCAGTTCAATGCCTATGGCTGCTGCATGCTCTGAACATGGCCCGTAGGCAGCGTCCACTTCATCCACAATCCGCTGGTAACTCCATCGAGTAGATCTGGGGTTCTTATGGACAATAGCACCAGCAGCACCCGTCAGGCTGAATCTGAGCTGCACTGCCATAGTCTTCTCGGACCAGTGGTTGGCCTGGGCGCAGTTTTCAAAAAAGATAAAGAAAGTCTTTCCATGAGCCTGATCCATCAAAACGTCCCGGTTGTAAAGTGGGAATTCTCTCTCTCCGCTCATACTGTTCATCATCGCTACTGACGTCGCCGCCACGAACCATGCGGGAGGAGGGACGTGGTGGGGCGGACTTGGCCCTTCTCCAACTAGGCTGTCCATATCCACTGTCAGGCTCTATACTCTGGGGGAGTGGTGCATCACAGTAGGGGGGCAGAATAATAATCATGAGCCCGTTCTCCATAACTGTGTCCCTCAGATTGGGACATATATGGCGTGAAGGGGGACACAGCAGGCTGAGGAGCTGGTGGACGGGCCAGAGGGGACGGGGCGTTTATCGCAGCATACACATGGTTTGCAGGGGAAAAGGGATTTGCTGGCTGGTCAAAAGTCTGATTAAAGTCATCGTTTGGGCTATAATGGAAGGCTGCAACTGGGGTAGAAGCCATATCTTGGGGGCCATCATAACAATATTGAGGGGAAAACACAGACTCACCGCACGCGCACCCTCCTGCGCCGCCGGCGTACAGAAGGGGTTAGTCAGCACTGAAGGGGGAGAGTCGGTGACCATGCCGCGCCGAGCAGCGCTGTCCTTGGATAGGCCGCCGCTCCCCCTGTGGTTAGCCCCGCTGCTCCGGTGGTTAGCTCCGTTGCTCCCGGTGGTTAGCTCCGTGCTAACCCGAAATGGGTTGCGGCTCCCCGCGTCACCGACACATCTGCCACCCGTTGAATCAACCGAGTCCATATCAGTGCGAGCAGTCTCTCTTATGTCCGTTTAAAAACGGATTGGTGCTAACGTTTGGGCCCGAATAGCATTAGCTTCCCGTCTCTTTCAACATCAACATAGGCGCGAGCCGCCGCCATTCCTCTTCTCGTGTTTCTTATCTTTTCTCCTCTCTCTTGGACAAACTTTGCATCCCCGGACGAGGCCCCCAGTGTTACCTCATCTCCTGCACCCATCTTGCTTACCGAACCGAAGTTGGGAGCTGGTTATAAGTGTCTGCTTCGTTGCTGGTAACTACGCGGCTGGGGTTCCGGTCAAAGTGTGTAGAGAAAAGGATCGAAGTTTGTACTCTTGGTGCAAACCGCACATTTAATTCCTTCTTCAGCAAATAAAAACAAACACAACACACCACCGGGCCTGGTCAAACTCTGTCTGGACACTGCTATGCAGACTAAAAACTTTTGCATTAAAACAGGAGCTAACTCGGTACATTCGCCACCCATCCGCGCACCTAACCTACTCATCACACACTCGCCGGTCCGCCCGTCCTTAAGGGAACAGTGCTGGTCGGGGGGGGGGGCGATCTCTGACAGTAGTGCTGTAACTGGAAATTTAAAGTAGCTCATTAAAAAATGTATATTAACATAACACTCCCAATGAAATAGCGCATAGCTATGCGCGAACTGAGGAGAAATATTAAAGTATCGTCATACAAAAATGTATTTTACATTATTTAACGCTACTACTAGCTATACGGAAAAAATTTAAAGTGCGTCATAAAAAAAATTATTATTAACGCTACTAGCTAACTGAAATTTAAAGTGCGTCATAAAAATGTAATTATTATTAAAACGTTAGCTAGCTAGCTAAACTGTAATGTAAAGTGCATCATAAAAGTTTATTATTATTGAACGCTAGCTAGCTAGCTAACGGAAATGTAAAGTGCGTCTTAAAAATGTAGAGCTCATTCTACACAGACGGCAGACAGGGTAAGTGTTTAATTTGTTATTTGTTTAATTTAAAAGGATCCTCCCAATTAGCTTCTGACGCCAAGACACATCAGCTATTCTTCTGGGTCCAGAAACAAAACATACAAAACACAATTGAAAAAACATTACATTCTCCAATTACTCACAATATCAATTATAAGAAAAAAACAAACAAAAAAAAAAAACAACAACACTGAAAGCTACTATTAAAATAAAAATCAATAAACTAAGGAAAAGCAACATTCCCTCAGTATCACATGAAAAAACCTCGCTCAAAAACAAATAATCAAGATGCCATTATGGTGTTGAGAACAAATAAATTCTTAGACTCTTTTTAAAACCATTTTTTTCCCTTAATTCAACGACCACAACTGGAAATTGTCCAAAACACAATTCCATAGAATAACAGTCCTCTTCATAGAGTCAAGACTTAGGTAGGGGGAAAGTAATCTGCCACCTTTCGCCCGATCTAGATGTAATGTGAATGCGTATTTTGAGCAGTAAATTATATATCATAAAGAAATTGTAGAGTCTGAGTGTTAATAATTCTAATAGAAAGTATATTAATGATTAGCAGATAGTCTAAATGCTTGACCATCAGTCCAAGCAAGACGTTCTTGCATTTCTGCAACACTAGTTCTTGAAGATCAAACCAAGAACCAGTTTGCAGCCTTGTTTTTGAGCCACATGTAAATTTTCTTAGAAGGACAGTTCGAATGCAGCAGACCAAGACAGACTAGAACAGTAATCCTAATGACATAAAACCAATGTACAAACACACGACTAAAACAAATGTGAATTGAGAAACTGTGCAACATTTTAACGCGTTATGGCAAACAGCTCTAGCCCATTTTGGCAACAACTTTGTTGATGTGATTCAAGACCATGGACAATGTGCAATCAAGGCCAAGAGTCCAAAGAAAAGCTTCACCGTTTTTAACTTGGTGCTGTATAGTTGGCCCTTTTTACTATAGAATTCATTTTAGGATTATCTGATTAAAATCTATACTTAGAACCAAATATTATACTCATTGTTTTTGATATATTTAGAATAAGTGTTATTTTTTTGATCCGTTATATAATTTGCTGATCTCACAAGACAGAACCTGATTAAGCTCTGACATGGTAGGGCTGCATAATAAAGAGTAGAATCATCGGCAAACATAGTCCAAAGTACGCTTGCTGAGTACTATACGGCATATCATTATACAAAATAAGAAAATAAAAGAGGTCCGAAGGCCAGCTTCCTTGGGGGACTCCACAGTCCAGGGACTTACACGAGATAATGCAATCCATTAAAATAAACTCTTTGCGACCTCTCAGACAGATAGCTCGTTAAACCACTTGATTGCAGAGGAAGTAAAACCGTAACTATTAAGTATGGGGAAAATTCAAAAATGTCCAATGGTCGGTGATCACATCGAAGGCAAGCACTGAAGTCAAGTATATTGTACCCATCAGCATTGAGTCAGATCAATTGATGTTAACCAGCTATGCTGACATTTGTGTCATTGCAGTGCAAGGTGGTAATGACCAGACCATAAGCAGTGTTGGAACATTGTAGTTAAATCATATGTGAAAAAGTAATCCTTTGCACTTGCTTAAAATACAATCATTTCCATAATTGACTCAGAATAGGCAAATGCTAATAGGCTAACTATTCGACACCACAGAAAGTTGATTTTGTAGTCTTTGGGTAAAGGAATGATCTTTGCCCCCTTCCAAAGTTTTGGACACACACCACTAATCAGACAAATATCTCTGTTGAATCTGTACAGATTGGTTTAGAAACATGTACTAAGCTGATAATTTTCAAAACAGCCTACATCCAAGTTTCTGTACCAGCAGACCCACCAACAATCAAAAATCTCAGCAACTTTCACCTGCACAACATAACCTGAATAAAATTCAAATAACACAGTTAAGCCTTCATATAAATTTTTTTATCAGCTCACGGAGTTGGAATCAACAGTGCAATCCAGTTTCTCTCTAAGTTTCTAGAAGACCATTAATTAACAAAATAAACATTGAAATAGGTTTGCAATCTGTGTAGGCTTAGTCAAATAAACTCCATTCAATTCAACAAAAGAAGTACAGTAGATTTTTTCCCCCCATGATTTCGTTGAGTACATTCCACATTCTCTTACTAATTCTGTACCACTATCGGAGATTCTCTTTTGAAAATATTTTTTCTTTTTCACTCTTTCACCTTGGGGACATACAGGGCAAACAGTATATTTCATGAGCACACATGATTCCTTAAAGTACAATAAAGTAATCTGTCTTCCCAAGAGAGCCAGAACGAACAGCAACTTTTTAGCCTCATCCCCTTTGAGCCATCAAGCTACTTTAATTCATGCATCAACCCAAGGAGCACTTTTGGCTTTAACTGTAAATTTCTTTAAACGGGCATGATTGCTTTTAACAGCTCTCATAAAAAATCCATAAATAAATAAGGGAGGTTCCACATCATCAATACCATACCAAATCCATTTAATGTTAGCTAATTCATTTAAAAATTCTCCTCATTTAAATTTTGCCCGCCCCCCCCTATAAGTTCTTTTCATAAGGATTTTTAGGAACAGCTTCTAGGTTAGCTTTGCTTCTCAGCTGAGCAGCAACAAAGTTGTGGTCACTAAAGCCAGACTGTTACAGAAACAGGGTGTTGATCTCATATCAGGATTATTAGTGTAAATAATCAATACATTTTGATGTCGTAGAGCCTGTACTGTTACTAGAAATTCTTGTGGGTTGATACATTAATTGAGATAAACCACAGGTGTCTGTCCATAGATTTAAGCTTATTCTTCAGGGGCCAAATTGTCAGTTAGCCAATCAATATTTAGATCACCCAGCCGTTATCAGCTCTCGGTTTTCTTCAGGTCACTTTGTCCAGCATATTACATAAAACCATTTAAATCTCTATCCTGGCACTAAGGTGGCCTATAACAACAGCCAAGAACTATTGGTTTTAAATAGGGAAGTTGTACCTGTAACCTATAACACTTCAACATCATCAACACATTAAGTCCATGTCTGTTTCACAGAAAATGATCACGTCATGAAATGGTCCAAACAGCCACCTCCAAACCTGTTTCCGATCATGTCCTATATATTGATAAACCCCCCTGATATCAACATCTGTAAATTGTCTATGAAAGCTGTCAGATCGGGTTTTCAGAAATCATAGTATGTCTATTTTGTTTATTTCAAAAATAGAGAAAGGTCATGAAATTTTATTCCTCAACTGACATATATTAATATGTGCAAGGAGTTAAACCTTTAGGTAGTTATTTATGCTGGTCATCTTAGTTGATGGTAAAATAAGTCCTATAATCAATAATATGTATAATCTATTTTAACATCTTGTACCATACAGTTGTTTTTGTCACATCAAGTAGGCTGACATCAGACTTATTGTTCCAGCTACACAGACACACATCATGTACAGAAATACTACAACTCACAAAAAGAATCAAATTGAACTTTAAAGCTCATTAGGCCATTACTGACTTTGTCCAGCCCTGGGGTTGATGAGCATTTATCATACTTCAAGCTCGCTTTTATAAATCACCTCTCTCTCTGGCTAGCTTTTTCATCGTCGGGCCACAGCTCTTTCCTCCTCAGTTGCACAGTTCAGAGAAATCCTTCGTTTAATGTAGATCTTAGGCCCTTTAATTTCTTGCAGAGGAAAGAATCAGCTCTCGTCTTTAATGCGAAGAAGTTTTGACAACAATTTTCCTTGGCCTTCCCCCCTCCTGGGTACTTGACCAAAGTCTCTGGGACACGCTCGAATGTCCATATTTGTTCCATCTAAGCCCCAAGGTCCCTTTTAGAAAGCATTTTGTCGCACCTTTTCTCTGATTCACTCCAATTCTCTCTTTCGCGTCAGCAATGCCATCGATTAAAATGTTTGTTCTCCTGCTCTGGTTTTCAATGTTTTAAGTTCCAGCTTGGAACATTGCATCCAATTCCTGCTTGAAGTAGTTAATGGTTGTCTCCAAATGCCTTTATCTTTGCCTCAATCTCAGTGCATCCCCATCTTATTCTCTTCAAAACTTTGATTGGGTGAATTCCAAGCTGGTCCTTCAGCCCGGTAAACATCTCTGATAACGGCCATCCAATCTTATGTTAGTTCCAGTCCATTATTCAGCTGAATGAAACATTTGAAGTTGTTCCTCTGCTGCAGTAACATATCCTTATAAATCTCTCCTCTGCTGCCATTAACTAGAGAGTACACTCATTGATTACCACAGCATCCCCTCCTCACAAGGGATGTTTTAGTATTTTTTTAGGAGGCATGATGTACTTACCAGGATGTACCGAAGCTGATTGAAAGTTTGAAAATGTTGATGGTGACAGGTCTGTTGTCAGAGCCCCTAGTAGGGCCCAAAAGCCCCTCCAACTTGTGGCTAACACCACAAGCTCAGCAAATAATGAGATATCGTCCACTAATGTTGAACAAAGTATAAAATAAAAAGTAACTTGAGTCAGTTGACAACTAGATTTGAGAGTTACCAGAAAGGAGTCGGTAGATTTTTTTGTTAGATTCTAAGAGGCCAGATTTCGTCAGAGGAAACGCCTCGGCCACCATCTTGAAAAAGACTCAGAAAAAAGGTTGCTTTTTCCTCTCTTGCAACTCTTACTTTTTGAGCTAGTTTGTCCCTGTAAATAATCGGTATTTTATGTCAACTTAATGGAATACATGATAGGTGTGCATCGATTATGGAAAAAATCATAATCTCGATTATTTTGGTCAATATTGAAATCCAACGATTATTACTACACGATTATGTCCTTTGAATTTGGAAACAGCATTTATGGAACATGTTTTTGAAAAAGAACACTTTCCGGTTAAATAGATAAAAATATCTTGTAATGTAGTTGTTAAAAATTAACTCTATGTACTGGCACTCAATCTTTTGAAAACAAGAAATATCTAAAATACAAATAAGAGATAGCCGCTGCTCAGCCTCACCCTCTGCCATCTTTCACACGTGCTTAATCCTCTGGAAACTACGACATCACCCCGCAATGCCTGAGGATATCTTTTAACTTAATCGCGCATATTTATGGAATTTGCCCGATAGATTAGAAAAACTTACTTTTTTCTTTTGCGAAAAGGGGACATCTCCAGCCTTTCCAAACGGCAACCTCTGCTGTTTCTGTGTTATGCTTCTTCAATTGTCCAGTGTTCCAATAGGAAAACAGTGCCAACCGTCACATTGTGTGCCAGTGTCCAAAAGAAACCCGTGTGTTGCACAAAGACCTCTATTCAACGGTAAGAATGGCTCTCCGTTGACTTCTATATCGCTACAACTGATACGCAGTCCGTGAATGTAATCTCTCAGAACGGAAACATCCAAATAATCGTTATCCTCGATTATATGAATTTTGAAGCGTCTGGAGCCAAATCGTAATCACGATTAAAATTCGATTAATTGAGCTGCCCTAATACATGGGAAATTATGGTAGACTTTTATTAATTTATTTGTGTTTTAATATAGCAAGGCAAAGCATCTTTATTTATATAGCACATTTCATACCAATGGCCAACTCAATGTGCTTTACAAAAGTCAGAACATTAACATAAGAGCAGAAAATGTAAAAAGAAAAAGAACATTCAAAAACATTTTTAACCCTGTAAAGCCTGAACCATGAAATAATTTGCCAGAAAATTCAAATTTTTTAACTTGGTGTATATTGCACCTTCTGACAAATTATAAAAAAAGAATTAAATATCATTTGCATATATGATTTTCAATTTTGTATCATATTTGATACATCACGCTAGGCATTTTTGTGCCATTTTATTGCTCACAATTTGTTTTATTTCTCAACAAACAAAAACATATAAATTACAACATTTTTTAACCCCATTAAACTTTGAGTTTCCTTTAAAATTGTCCTTAAATAATTGTCAAACTTACCAAAGACCATTTTTTTTCCATTTTGCACAATAATGTCATACATATTCCCTGTATCTGCTGAAATGACAGCTATCACACAGCAATGGACAAACCCACAAGTGGAACCGGCATGGGTGGAAGAAGAGAACGTTTCACTTGGTTTGGTTCATTTTTTGGTTGCTTCACACCCTCTGACTTGCATTGTGTAGGCTGAAAACAGTTTTCTGTCATTTTTTCTTGGTTCCGGCAAGATGGACCCTATATTTCCACAGCAAGACATGGAAAGTCCATTGCCTGTCGTGCCTGTCATTCTTTCCCAGAGCTGGAAAATGATCAATGCCATCCTTTCTTACATCAGGGGGCCCACTAAGTTGGCCTTTTTGTTAGGTGGACATGTTCCTCCTGCTTCTGGAGAGGGATAGTGGGTCTGCAACACTATGATTTTGGCCCTTTTCTGCACTTGTGGAGAGAGGTGTCCAACAGCAGCTTGAAACCTTTGCAGGGCCAAGCATAACATTATAAATATATAATTCAATTCAGTTTTAGTAGAAATCAATGAACAATAGACAATTTTAATTAGCAGAGGAGCCATGGCAGCTTTCCAACTAGTTTATCAAATCACTCATGATAACAGCAGTTTGTATATATAAAAATACAATATAGGTGTGAAATATCTAATTTTCTCTAAATATTACCTAATTGCAATCAGAAAAACCTTTAATTATTAAAATAAATAGAGATAAGACTTTATTGTTTGCTTTATTGAATGCAATAATGCAAGAAATACAGTAAAATGACAATTGGCAAGATTTGGCCAATAAAATATACCTTAAATACCTCTGTATCAATTTTGATACACACATTTTCAAACACGGTTTACTATAAAAAGTTATGAAATTTATTAAAAGTAGTGTTTATACAATTGCATCAAAATCCAGTAAATATTCCTGTTTAAGATTTAGTAACAATTTGAAAGTTTTTCTTTCCTTAAACTTTTTCAAAATTAGCAAAAATATCCTTGAAAAACACCCATGGTCCCACTGATTGGACACAGCCAATTGAACACCCTCATGGTGCATGAATCACTGATTCCCTGGTGATGATCCATCCAACTGCAATCCTGTCTGATTGTATACATCCAGGTTTTTCAGGAAAAAAAAATCACACTGAAATGTAAGGTTTCCAAAACTCCTTGGACCTTGGCGTTACAGGGTTAAAAAAATTTAACAATGAGAAATTTCAGATATTTAAAATAACAGTTTAAAAGAAAAGAGAGAGAAAAAAAATATGCAAGTACGTAAGAAAGAGTGCAAATCCCAAAAATATAATTTTAAACTCTTAAGAGCTCAGCCATAAGCACATGGAAAGAGAAAAGTTTTGGAACCTCGATTTTAGAAAGTCTTACAGTTGGGGCTGATTTCAGTGTCCCTGGCTGAAAAAAAAAATAAAATACAATGTACACGAGTACATAATGGTAAAACATATTGTCTTGCGTCAGCACAACATGTCGTGGCCCCCGCACCGCAACCCCTGAGGAACCAGTTGGAGGATATGGGGAGGACCCTGGACCAGCCCTTCCACCCCCGACCTCACCACCCAGTCCCTCCCCCCCCAGGAGAACTACTCCCTCCCCGACTCGGATGACTTGGATATCAGGGCCTCACCTTGCCGCCCCCGACCCTCACCATCCCCAGTCCCCTCCCCACCCCCCCAGGAGAAACCCCCGTCTCCGACTAGACTCGGATGACGGGGATATCAGGGCCACACCTTCCGCCCCCCGACCTCACCATCCCAGTCCTCCCCCCCAGAAACCCCCCGTCTCCGACTCCTATGACGGGGAGTATCTGACCAGCCCCTTCCGCCCCGCCGCTCACCCTCCCAGGCCCTCCCCCAGGAGAAACCCCCCGTCTCCGAGGTCGGAATGAAACGGGATACCTGGACCCGCCCCTTCTGCCCCCCGCCCGCTCACCTCCCGGCCCTCCCCTCCAAGAGAACCCCCTGTCTCCGAGTCGGATGACGGGGAGGTACCTGGACGCCCCTTTCCCCCCGCCGCTTCAGCCTCCCAGGCACTCCCCCCCAGGAGAACCCCCGCGTCTCCGATCGATGACGGGGAGTACCTGGACCGCCCCGTCCGCCCCGCCCTCACCCTCCAGGCCCTCCCCCCCAGGAGAACCCCCCCTGTCGCCGAGATGGATGACTAGGGGAGATACCTGGACCGCCCCTTCTGCTGCCCCGCGCTCCACCCTCCCAGGCCCTCCCCTCCAAGAGAAACCCCCTGTCCATCCGATCGGATGACGGGGAGTACCTGGAACCGCCCCTTACCGCGCCTCGCTGCTTCAGGCCCTCCCAGGCTCTTCCCCCCCAGAGAACCAAGTCCCTGTCTCCGCCGATGAGGCGCTGCATAGTGGTTCATATTGTTCGTCTTATTGTTTGTTTTTTTAATGTGTTTTTTGTTATTGTTTTTAGTTGTTGTTAAATCTTTAAAAATGTATTAATCATGTTAAAAGGTAATTTTTTTAATTGTTTTATTTTCAAATGTTTTTCAGGTTTTTAAATATGGGTTCAGAAATAATGTTTCAGTTAAAAAGAATACACATTTAGTTTCATTTTTATTTAAAAATGTTAAAAAATAAATGTTTTAATGTTTAAAAAATTCTTCGAATCATGATCCATATTTTCAAAGGCAGCGAGGTGGTACCAACTGCATCCCATAAAACATCGATTTCGGCCACTTACGAACAGTTTGAGAGCCGAGAGCTACTTTATTTTTTACTAACAGCCATTCATGGATATTTAAATTAAGAGTTATAATCAAAATGCTCCTTGGTATATTGCAACATATTGACAAGACAAAACCTCATTTAGCCCGAAGATTGGCCTTTAAGGGGAACAGTCTGGCACTTTTTTTGTCCAGCCCGCCTGGCCGAGGTTTTAGGTTCAGGTCAAAGGTCAAGGCCTGGGTTTGCCTCAGGAGCAACAGAAACAACCTCAAAGGTTCTACCAGAGAGCCTGGGTCTTGGTCTCTGGAGTTCCTCGCAGGTGGAGGAGGGGGACAGCTGCAGGGCAGCTGTAGGCAGAAGCCACAAACCACAAACAATTTATACACTATCAAACAAAGCCACACTATCCCTGTGAATATTGCAGGATTAAAGAAACAATAGCGTAACAGCATCATGATGGAACGCGAGTTAATTGCAAAATCCACTGACTACTTTTGATACTGCCTACAGTGTGTGTAATTATACTAATACTTTAGTTGTGGTACGTACTTTGTGTGTACTTTATTAGTTAAGTAAGCACCTATATAGCTCGTTCTCCACAGATCTTCATATAGCAGTTCAGACTTTCCATTTTAAACTGCCAAGTTGTCGAGACAACAGTTGCTTCATTATTTACCCTCATCGTTGCCAAGAGGGAATGTTAACATACCCATCAGAAATAAATCCTGTCACTATTTTGTCCCAAAAATGTTAACTGTTTATAATACTAATCAATAATGAACAGCACATGAATTGTGAAAATATTTTGATCAATTCCTGCTTTTAGTTTGTCAAAAATATCCCGTTTTTTTATATTGAATAGTATTGTTGATGTGTTTTTCTCATAAATAATGGCTTGTTGATAGCAGTTTAAAAACCAGTGTATAAAACCAGATGACAAAGAGTGCAGCACCCACTGTTGGAGGGAATTTCACATTAAAAAATATCTAAAGAAAAAACTTTTTTTAGAGTGGTGGTGTAGTGTCTTAACTTTTACAGCTTTATGACAAGTTGTGCATTACTCCGTTGGCTGAAAAAAGACGTTTAAAAATCACTGGCCACACCTGTTCCGAGACACTTGTGCTTCATATCATCATCAAAAAAATCAGTAACTGATCTTCATAAACACTAATAACAAATTATGTCTGCTCTAAATTACTCTATTTTAATCCTTTTTGACATGACAGCTCAACCCAAATCTGGCTTAAAAATTCGTGACCAGCTACTGCTTGTCACACAATCTTATCTTGTCCACATTCCACATCATGGTCATTCCGGACAGGGAGTGGCTTGACCTTGAAACAGTCTGTTTCTCAACGCAGAAGATGATGTTTCTAGTCTTAGTGCAGCTAAATGATTGAATTTGAAAGACGTAAGTAATGTCCGTCATTAGAAGCATTTGAGAGAGTTTTATCAGTGAGCGTCTAACTGCTGCTGCTGAAGAAATATTCACATTTTTTAAAACAAACTATCGTCCCACTGGAGGAAGAGATCCATCGCAGAGCAGACTGCAGCTGGATATCGTTTGGAACCCGAAATAAAGTTACACCGAATAGTGAGTTAACTTTGAATTGTATTTATTGTATTATTTTTGAAGTTGGAAATGGAAATCTTGGACCCCAGGAAGAATAGTCTTCACTGCAGTGAGACTAATGAGGGCATCCCTACTAAACAAATAAACAAATAAATAGTAAACAGGTAATTTTTAAGAACATTTAAAAGCAATAAAAAATTCCATCTTAGATAATCATCCATTCATTTTGTTTTAATAATTTTCTTTATGATTGGCTTATCTGTGACACATTCATTCTTCATACATTTGTCATTTCCTACCAAAATCAAGTAACACATTTAGGTATTCCAGTCGCCAAGTCACACATATAACCCAGATGAGAGAGACAGACAGACAGGCACTGCCAGACATACAGACAGACAACAGACCAGAACAAACAGAGTCAGACCAGAACAGACGAGAGATAGAACAGGGTTAGGTTAGTACATCTGTAGTACACACACACTCAATGTCCTGTTGCATCATGTGTTGTTTAGACAGTGCACGTTTCCTTCATGTTCTGTGCTCTATGTGTTTTATTTGTATGTCATAACCATTCATTCATTCATTCATTCATTCATTCATGTCATTCATTCATTCAGAATTCACTCAATTCAATTCAGTCAGATCATTCATGTAACAGTCAGAGTTTGGTACGTGTTCTCTTTGTTGTTATTCACCTGTTTTTTGCTCTCCGGCTTTGGTTATAATAAGATAATGTGCTGGAAATCTGTGAATAAGGAGCAAACCAGAGAATTTGTAGTTGAAGAAAGTTACTGAGGACAAAGGCATCTTTTTAAGCAGTTCTCTTGAGAGGATCTGTTGCGTGTTATCTGCAAGTCGGGAGGTTTGGGTCCGCTCCCTATGTCAGGAATAGAGAGAGAAACAGTTGCAAAAAAGCTAAAGCTCGAAGATTGTGCGTCAAAAAGGAAGTGTGTGCGTAAAGTAATGTGTGACAGTTTTGTGTGCAATAGCGTATTGTGTGTGTTTGTATGTAGTGTGGCTTACATGTTTATATATATCATCATTGCGATTTGACAATAAAAAGTAAAAGAAGAAGTAAAATAAAAAATAAGATTAAAAAATGAGAATCTTTGTCCCTTGTGTATGTCACGGGTACTTCGTGTTTCCTCCTTGTGTCACTTGTGTTCATGGTGAAGGTTTTTCCTTATGTCCCATATTCATAAATGTGTCATATTTCACATAATAATAATTTTACATTCCATAAATTTTGCTTCACCTCATAAGTTAAGATTTTTGAAGGACTGCATCATTCAGAGTTTATGACCAGATTTTCAATATTTTCTATTGTTTTTGTAGCAAAGACTTGGTTTGCGCAAATAAATAAAAGTCATTCAATCACACTTTTACAACCTGAATAAATTAATTAAAATACTGTCTTCCTGAATGCATTGCAATATCTTAATTCTTCTCCAGACTCTGACTACATGTGCTGAAGAGACGAGTCCTAAAATTTTATAAAAGCCTTAAATATGGCGAAAATAAAGTGTTGTAACAACAGTTATTTAAAAAAAGCGGTTCTGTGTCTGTAGATAAATGTACAAAAAAATCATTAAGCTTTCATTTAGTTATTCATAAAGTCAATGAACTTATGTAACCCATGTAGTCCAAGTTTAAATGTTAGAAAAAGCACATCTTGCCATCCCCAAAAGTGGATTGTTTGACCCTATATTGTAAGTAATATTTCATTAGTTTTTTCCATTGATTAACTGTGGAGCTTCTGTACTTTCCCAATTTGTAGTAATTCATTTTTTAAAATTAAAGATGAAAAAAAGAATTTGACATATTGTTTTGAAAGTTACTGTCCATTTGTGGTACATGGCTCTTTCTCTTCTAGTCATGACTTTTTCTGCGACTCGATTTCATCTTCCTACTTAAGTGATAGCCTAATAAATTATTTGTATTATTTGTATTTTGGCTAAATATATAATATAAATTATATATATAATATATATAAATATTTGTTATCTGTAAGGAGTCCAGGTTATTCTTTAAAGGAGTACCTTTAAAGCATTTTTAATCCATTAAGCCTTAAGTCAATGACTCATGGCCTTCTGCTATCAGTGATTGTTGTATGTGGTAGACAGAGATTTGAAACTTGAAACCTCTGCTCAACTTTGCCAGACACTGAAGATTATGGCATAAAAGTCTAAGTTATGAAACTGTAAAAGTTTAATTATTAGATCTAAAGCTAAAACTATGGATAAGTCGTTACCATTCATGAGTCATGAGATTAAAAGAGTAAAACATTTTATAAAAGCCATAATTTGAGTTTTATCATAAAAAAATATGTAACAAATTCTGACATTTTATCTCTTTTTATCCTGACCATCAGTGTTTTCCCATGCATTCATTTATTTGTGGCGCCCGCCACAAAAAGATGCATGGGCCGCCACAAATTGAAAGATCTGCCAATCACGATTCGATTAAATGCCAGATTAAAGAGTGGGAATAAAAATGGTACAGTAAGAACACACCAACACACTCTTACACTTGGACCCAGGAAACATTTTACAACTGGTCATTCGTGGGAATAACTGACATAAAAAAATTATATTCTATGGTTTTTTATTCTATGATTGTTAACTTTTATCATAATTATACTTTACCATGGTATTATATTTTTGTCATTTTCTTTTATATTGGTATTATGCAAGTTGAAAGTTATGAAATTGAAAAAGAGAAAAGAAAGTAAGAAGAGGAACAAAAGAAAAACTACAGGCAACATGGGCCATACAGTAGTCCAAGGAACAGGATTTTTCAGTTAGAGTGGGTTACCGGCATAATAGCATCAAGTCCATTTTCCCAAGCCTTTATCAATTAGTAACCTCCAAGGATAACAAATGTTAGGCTCTCCATGCAAGTTTATTTTGTTTGATAATTGCAATCCAGTCTTCCTTGATGGAGTTTGCCTGCAGCCACTTCTGTGCAAATGTTTTTTTTTGCTTGCACAAGACGGGCTGTATAGGGATAGTTATCATGAGCAATTAGAACAAGTCAACCTTTTATTCCAAAAATGGTGCGCATTCCTCTGCAGTCTCCTTTCCAAAATGGAAGGATTAAGAGAGCAGTCCCCAAAAAAATAAAAATTCTATTAAAAAAAAAATTCTTTTAAAAAAAAATTCTAGAACCTGCGCACTTACAAGTTTTTTGTTGCAGCAAAGTCTGGTACTCTCAAAATCTTTGTTATTTTTGTCGCTTTTTGGGTCTGATTTTTACTTCTACTGATGGATATTTCTGTGGAGTAAGAAGAGTTTATTCAAAGAAGAGCTTTATTTCATTGAAATGAGCAAATCTGGCGTATATTACCCTATTCCAGCTGAGATACAAGGAACCCCCGTGAGCTTTATCGTGTTGCCCGTGCTGGTGCAAAGGTAAAGGCAAGGAAATGGAGAGACAAGCCCGTCTGTTGCCATCTGTCATCATGGGGAATGCAACTCTCTGCCCAGACAAAAGTGAGGAGCTGGAACATATTGGTGAAGACTCAAAGTGTACCGTGAGTGCAGCCTGAATGTGTTTACTGAGACCTGGTTGAATAATAAACATCCTCGGATTCCTATTGTGGAATACACCATTGGCTTCACTCTCCATACACGGGTCAGACAGAATGAGCAAAGGCTAGTGGCAAGAAAAAAGGAGGAGGACTTGGCCTTATTTGGTGAACCAGAGATGGTGTATTCCTGCAACATATTGCTGTCAAGAGAAGAATATGCTGTCCAGATATTGAATTATTGGCAGTTGGAATGCGGCCGGCCGATATATGTTACCAAGAGAATTGGGTCATATAAATAACAATACTTGCGTACATACCCTCCCAAGGCAACGGCTGATGTTCCATGTTGTGAAATTCTGCATGAATTTGTTGCTAGGATACAGACTTAAACACCCTGATCGCACTTATAGATCAATATCTGGAGACTCAACCATGTTTACCCCTCTCCTCCCACCTGACTGATTTACACATTTGTTAACTGTGCTATCAAGAGAAAACAAAACCCTTGATCTGCTGTATGCCAATGTCAAAGAAGCTTACAGAGATACTGCCTTACCACCACTGGGCAGTCAGATCACAACTTGTTTCTTGTCTGTCATGACATACAAACCCTGTGTGCAAATGGAACCTACAACTACACTCCACTGTAAGGAAATGTGACACCTGAGGCTAGTGAGGCTCCTAAAGACTGCTTTGAACGCAACTGAGTTGGATGTGCTTCTGGAAACAGATGAGAACAGTATGGACCATTGATAGACAAGGCTGATTTTTTCACTGAGTACATCAACTTCTGTAGAGACACAGTCATACCACAAAGACTGACGCTGTGTCCCCAATAACTAACCCTGGATCACAGTGACCCCATAAAGGCAATCCTCATCAGAAAAAGGAAGCTTTTAGAGAGAGGTGACAAAGAACGGCTCAAACCAGGGTGCAACATGAGCTGAAGAAGAGATTGACGATGGCATAAGGTGGGAATACAAAAAGAAGATAAGAGGAAGAATTTACATCATAAAACAACATCCGTGAGTTGTGGAGAGAAAATAAATACATCTCTGCTACAAAAAAAGAAAAAACAGCCAATCCGTGGGTGATGTGGAAAGGAGCTGATGAACTCCAATCAGTGCTTCAACAGGTTTTGACACAGAGGAGTCACATCCGCATCCCACTGCCGCTCCTCCGCCTCCTCCGCCTCCTCCCTTTCACCATGGGGGGTGGGCATCTCCACCATGGCCCTCTTCAACAACATCTGGTGACATCTCCATCATGGCGCCCCCTCACCTCCCCTCCCCCTCCTTCTCCACAAGTGTGTTCCTCCCAACCATGCCTCCCTCTTCAACAACATCCTGGGCATCTCCCAATAAAAAATGATAAAAAAAGATAAAATAAGATCAACAAAAAATAAAAGCATAAAAAAAAATAAAAAAAAGAAGACAAAAAAAAAATCAAAAATGCCAAAAAAATTAAAAAAAAAATAACTAAAAAAAGAAAACAAAAAAAAAAAAAATCAAATCATGACTCCTCCGCCTCCTCCACCACATGTGGGTTCCTCCACCATGCCCTCCTCTTCAACACATCCGGGACATCTCTCCATCCATGGCCTCCTCCTCCTACCTCCACCACAAGTGTGTTCCTCCACCATGGCTCCTCGTCAACAACATCTGGAACCATCTCCATCATGTGGCTCCTCCCTCCTCCTCCTCCTCCCCTCCTTCTCACACAAGTGTGTTCCTCCACCATGCCTCCTCTTCAACAACATCCCGGGCATCTCCATCATGCTCCTCCTCCTCACTCCACCACAAGTGGTGTTTCCTCCACCATGCTCCTCCTTCAACAACAGCTGGCATCTCCCACCATGGGCTCCTCCTCCTCCTCCTCCTACCTCACAAGTGGTGTTCCCTCCACCATGCCTCCTCTTCAACTACAGCTGGCATCTCCATCAAGGCTCCTCCGCCCCTCCTCCTCCACAAGTGTTTCCTCCACCATGGCTCCTCTTCAACAACATCTGGCATCTCATCATGACTCCGCCTCCACCTCCTCCTCCACATGGGTACATTTCCGCGACTGCAGCTACTCCTCTTCACACACCTGTTTCCTCACCCCTTGTTTGTCCACTGAAACAGGGGTAGGTTGGAGCTCCTCGGGGAGACTTTGCTCTGGGATGGCAGCTGCCCAGGATGGTGTGTGTCCCAAGGCTGCTTAAAGACTGTGCTGCCCAACTGTGCCAACCTCGTTCACAAAATCTTCAACCTGAGTCTACAGCTGAGAGCTGGGCGGGTGGCCCTGGCCTGTGGAAAACATCATTGTTATTGTCCCGGTACCAAAAAGAAAATGTCCAACCCTGAACTAATGACTACAGACCGTAGGGCCTATACTTTTCACACATCATGAAAACCCTGGAGGCGGCTGAGTCTACGTCTTCCCTGAGGCCTGAGTCAAAGACAAACTCGATCCCCTGCAGTTTTGCCCCTACAAAGAACACATTGGAGTGATGAGGCAGTACTTCTACATGCTCCACCTGTTCACCTCGCTCATTTGGAAGAATCTGGCGCTTATGTAAGAATTATCTTTTGCCGTTTCAAGTGCATTTAATACCATCGAACCCAACATACTCAAAAACAAGCTCCATAGAGATGGGAGTGGTGTTCTTCCTTTGTCTCCTGATCACGGAGTACCTGGACAGAAGGCCCCACAGTGGTGTCGGGAGGTTGGGGAACCTGTTTTGCTGGGACATTAATGAGCACACAGGGCTCCACAAGGGACGTCCTGGCTCCATTTCCTGTTCACCATTGTATACAGCAGACTTTAAATATACTCTGAGTCCTGCCACAGTCCAGAAATACTCAATGACACTGCTATTGTAAGCTTGTATAAGGAATTGGACAGAATCTGAAATATAGGGATTTGATAAAATCCTTAAGTGACGAGTCATAAAAAACTGCCTCATACTAAACACCTCAAAGACAAAGGAAATGGTCATTGATTTCCGTAGATCCAAGCCCCCCTTCAGCCTGTGAACACTTGTGGAATGGACATCAAGGTGGTAAACAAACTAAAAAATATCTTTGGTGTACACCTGATAACAAGCTGGACTGGTCCTTTCACCAGATTGCACCTCTACAAAAAGGGGCAGAGGGGCCTCTTTTTTCCTAGGAACTCAGAGTATATAAACATCTGCAGTAAGATGCTGCAGATGTGTTAATCAGTCTATTGTGGCAAGTTTTTATTTATGCTGCTGTCTGCGGGGAGGAAGTTTGGGAAAAAAGCAAGCAAGGAGGCTGGAACAAGCTTGTGAAAAAGGCTGGCTCTGTGATCGAGTAAGGAATGGACTCTCTGGAAGGAAGTTGTGGAGAGAGACAACAAATGAGGACGGTGGAGGCCATCCTAAACATCATGGATCATCCACTGCATAACACCCTTGATGGACCAAAGAAATAATGGTGGTGGAAAGGAGTCTCTCGTCTCGTTGTAGGACAGAGAGATACAGAAGACTTTCTACCAATGCCATCAAACTCTTAATACTTAACAAATAGATAGACTAACAGACAAATGAATTTTCCGCTTGGGGATCAATAAATATTGTCGTATTCGTATTCGTATTCCGATTGTAAGAAACATGAAAGTGGTCTGCCATTGATTTATCACACTACCTCCCAACAAACGTTCCTGACCAAGAGAAACCCTGCTGTAAAAATCCTGACTTTGAGTTGCAAAAACACATATTATATTCTTCCAGCAGAACTCTTCCAGGACCTTGGGTGGAAGTTTTAACCTGAGTCACCCAGATATCATTCCAGTCTTCTCAGATATCTTCCAGGGCTTGTTCCTTCTCCGATTTCTGTCTGACCTGAGCATACAGAGAGTTTTTCTGGAGTTTTTTGTATTCTGGTACTAATTTGTTTGCATATCTGTGTGTTTGTCCAGAGCTTCCCACAGCAACATGTCTGAAAGGAGGAGGAGGTTCTATTCTGACCCAGCAGCTCTGTAACCAGGAGAGGAACTCCAGGTCTGGACCAAGAGGACCCAGAGCCTCCAGAGATTAAAGAGGGAAAAACAGGAGGAACTTCTGCACCAGTCAGGAAGTGAAGCTGACTGATGTCGTTTCACTTTGCTCCTACTTAAATGAGGAAAAGAGACCACAGTGAAAACCAGTAGAAATCCAAAAGTGACCACCTGCTTCCTCTCTAACAGCTCTCATGTATCTGAGAGCCGAAAATCAGAAAGGAGGCAAACAACAGGGAATCTTGATCTCAAAGTAGAAATGCAGAATCAAAACCAAAAAAAAAGACTCAGAAAAGCAGAAGTCACAGTAACAAAACAAAGAATTCGACTTGTCAGAGATTTCACTGGAATACTGACACTGGTAAAAACTCTTTAACATGTGACACCTGTGGGAAAGATTTTTTTAAAGAAGCACAAGTCACAATTGATTGTACACACTGAGAGTCCACACAGGTGAGAGCCCATATTCATCGCAAAACATGGTGGGAAAGTTTTAGCCAGAGTCATCCAATATGAACAGCCCACATGAGAACTCACACAGGTGAGAAGCCGTACCCCTTGGCAAGACCTGCGGGAAAGGTCTCTGTTCCAGCTCTTTTGAGATATCATGTTAGAAAGACACACAGGTGAGAAGCCGTAACCCTTGCAAGACCTGCGGGAAAGTTCTCTGTTACCCATCGTCCTTTGAGATATCATGTAAGAATACACAGAATGAGAAGTCATATACCATGCAAAACGTGGGAAAGGATTTCAGGCCCGTGTCTCATTTGGCAGCCCACATGAGAACTCACACAGGTGAGAAGCATATTAATGCAAAACATGTGGGAAGAGTTCAAGCCAGAGTTATAATAGACTAAGCCTGAAAGTGCAAAATTTTGTAATGTTATGATCCTCACCGAAGCAAGATAGAGAGATGGTGACCCTTGACCCCCCTGGGCCCCCGGGGGCCCCCCAGGAAGCCGGTTACTCCTCTTAGCTTTTAGCATTGAACACCTTTGGCCCGGCGGATGGAACTCGGTCCCCCGATGGTCCTCAGAGAGCCAGCGAGCACATTTTTTGAGAGCTCAGAGCTCGAGTGCCCCCTATCGGAATAAGGTGGTCCCGAGGGCCCGGGAACTTTTTTGTGCAAAAAGCTTGCTCGCCAGAAGACACTGCCAGTCCTCAGGTCCATATCCCGTCCCTCGGACCGGCGCAAGGTGTCTCCGCTGGCCCCCCGGGTCCCTGGGGGGCCGAGCTAACGGCCTGTCCAAAAGTCCAATTTTATTTCACACTTTTGAGCCCCTGTAACTCGGCCCCCCGAGGGTCCCCGCGGACCAACCGAAGACATGGCGCTTCTCCTCTCTGGAGCTGTGCTCGAGACCGCCACGGCGCGTGCGCCTAACACCCCTTTTTGTCAAAAAGGTGCTCAGAAAAACGTGCCCCCCAGTGTTCAGCGCTGCCCCTCTCCGCGCAGAGACAGATCAGGCCTCGGTGTCCCTCTGGCCCTTCTCCCCGCCGAGATACGGACTCTGGAGAATCAGCCCAAAATTAACATGGAAAATAGATACTTGCGGGAAATCTGGTGACCTCAGATAGAGCAAAGGATTCGGGGTGGTGGACTCTGACCTCTAGGGACAAAAAGTTAGGGTCCAGAGTGTTTGAAAATTTGGGCCAACAGGTCCCTGGGACAAGGGGGCTAGCAGAGTGTTTATGAATTTACTTTAATTTTGGAGGTCAAAAAACCCTCTTATTTTCAGCCTGAGGAGCTCAAAACCTCTTTTCGGGCCTGCCGGCTCGCGTCGGGGGAGGGGCGGATCTGGCTAACTTTTGATAAGAAGGTGCTAGAGACTCGGGACCGGGCTCTACCCCACTATATCAATGACGGGCTTTTCAACGGTGCCACTCCCGTCCAGCTGTGACGTCGAGAAGTGTGCGTAACGCCTTGCCTAGATACGATTCCGGAGTCTGGCGTCAAAATTTGGCCCCTCGCGACAGGGTGATGGAAGGGCCCAGAGAGACGGTGGAAACTGAATTACATCTGGCTCTCCCGGCTCTACGACATATGTCTGGCTCGCGTCCGTGGCCGCGACTTTTGCGCAAAGCGGGCCCTAGAGCCACGCGGTCTGGGCGCTCTGAAAGCGGGCCCGGAGCCATGCGCAAAAATGTCACAAGCACCCTCCCACGTCCCCGAGCTACGAGCTTTCAAAGATGGCAAGTACATTCCACAATCCTATCTGTCATGCAATTATAATGCAATCTGGTGTCACCTCTCTTTTTGGCCACCAGCGGGCATGGAATAGATACACACTTGGGTGCAAATAGATACAAATCTGGGTCACAGATACAATTCTGGAATATATCCTCTTTTTGGCCACCAGCGGGCGCCAGAGCGTGCCAGCGACACAAATCTTACATATATGATACGGCAGATTCCTACCAATCATAAACCGTTGGAATTTCGACGGTGCTCCCCTCCAAATTCAAATGAGAGCCATTTAGCAATGCATTCCAGGTTCATATCTACCCCATTCAAATTCAAACTCCATTTCAGGTGTCTTCCCAGACAGCCAGGAATAAGGCAAGCACATTCACGTGTCGGCCACGACGCAGGCTATTGGGAAAATTTTTTTTTCAGAAAAATAGCACACTGTCTTGGGTGAGTTAGGGGAGTGCTTCCACATTCAATGTTAAAACGGCCTCCCGCCACTGGGTCTGTATCTATTCAGCCTATGACCATTAGGAATTTAAAGCCTCATAACTAGGCAACGCAAGCACCTAGGGAGGAGCCGAGGACTGATTCGCGACCGTCTCTCTGCTGTCTACAACATATGTCAGGCTCAGCTCTCTAGCTGCAACTTTTGCACAAAGTTGGTTTTTAGCGCCACCTAGTGGGAGCCGATGGGAAGTGTGCCCAGAGCAGAGCGCAAATATGTAACAACCGTACTCCTACCCCTTTCCAGTCCAGAGCTACGACCTGTCAAAGGTTGGCCTTTTTCACCAAAAACGTCCTGTAACTAGGCAACGGAAGGACATAGGACGATGGGGACAACGGCTCTGGAAAGGGCTCGAGGGCCACTACAATTCGGCCGAAAAAAACACCCATGTCTTAGTTCGCCCAGAGCCAGTCAAAGGCCTCTTAGGGGCATAGGGCCTAAGACCATGTGGGACTTTGGGCTGGAAAAGGCCAACTTTTTTCATTTTAGGTCCTACAGCCAAATTGAGCACATCGTTGGAAAGGTCTCGGCCAGCAGGCTCCGAATGTCTCATGTCCCATCTCTCTACTCCCTTCAGGGGCGGAGCTATACAGGCTCAAAGTTTCTCAAGTTCAAACCAATTAAGGCCTATAACTCGGGAACGCAAGCAGCTAGAGACTCCAGACCGACATCGTTGGAGACTGTGGGAAGGGACCTTTTACATATGTCAGGCACAGCTAGGTGGCGCTACAGCATCCTGGTAAACGTGGATTTCGGCCACTTAACGGACAGTTTGCGAGCCAAGACCTATGTTTCCTCGTTCTCCCGGTCCGGAGCTTTCAGAAAATACCTCTCCCGTTCCGATGGCACGTTTCCCTGGAGAGACAGTGGGAAATAACCATTTTTTTTGCATGGAATAGATACAGACTTTGGTGCAAATAGATACAAATCTGGGTCACAGATACAATTCTGGAATATATCCTCTTTTTGGCCACCAGCGGACGCCAGAGCTTGCCAGAGACACAAATCTTACATATATGATATGGCAGATTCCTACCAATCATAAAAACCGTTGGAATTTTAACGCTGCCCCCCCCCAAATTCAAATGAGAGCCATTTAGCAACACATTCCAGGTTCATATCTACCCCATTCAAATTCAAACTCGATTTCATGTGTCTTCCCAGACAGCCAGGAATAAGTCAAGCACATGCACGCGTCCGCCACGACGGGGGCTATCGGGAAATTTTTTTTTCAGAAAAATAGCACACTGTCTTGGGTGAGTTAGGGGAGTGCTTCCACATTCAATGTTAAAACGGCTTCCCGCCACCGGGTCTGCATCTATTGGAACTGATTTTCCAAAAAACGACCATAACTTTTTGTTTATTTGTGTTTACCACCAAAGTAAACACATCATCGGAAAGGGCTCGACCCACAGAGCACGAATGTGTTAATCCCATCCCTGCACTTTTAAACCACGAATCCTACTTCCCTACGTCGAATGCTGTCATATGACGTGACTCCCGTTCTGATAGGACGCCCCCTTCAGGGCATATGGCTTAACTCCAGATCTGTATCTACGGGTCCCCCGTGAAATAGATACAAATCTGGTTGTCCATAGATACAATCCTAGAGTAAAAGTCACTCAGGGAGGGACATCCAAAAAGACAGTCACTTACCTGTGAGAACCTGTGAAAAAAACAGACACTTACCTGTGAGAACCTGTGGAAAAAAAAAACAGTCACTTACCTGTGAGAACCTGTGAAAAAAACAGACACTTACCTGTGAGAACCTGTGAAAAAAACAGTCACTTACCTGTGATTGGTTGAATGGTAATGGTCCCATAGGAACACATTTCCTTGTATTTTCGTAAGTCTATGGATGTAATTCTGGAATAATTATTGAATGGCGTCTAGACCTACTCTATATGTAAAGTGTCTTGAGACAACTTTGTTGTGAGTTGGCGCTATATAAATAAAATTTCATTTTCTTTTCTGCAGGCCAACCAACACCTCAGCATCAAGGATCGCAAGAGGGTGGCGACGGCCATGTGCCATGACATTGAGACCGCAGAGAAATTCTATGTGGCACTTCCCAATAAGAATGCGTCATATAAGGTCCGTGAGCTCAGGATTTAGGGCACTGTTCGAGGCAGCGAAGGGGGATACGCAGCCACCCAAGAAGAGGACACGGAAGGAGAGGTCTCCTTCCCCCGCTTCGACCAGCGAGGGGTCTGTGGTGTTTGTGCCCGATGATCAGTTGAGATGGAGGAGAGCTCTCTATCAGAGAGGGAACTGGAGGAGATGAGGCGAAAGCGCAAGAGATCCTCCAAGGTCAACGCAAAAAGGCAGCTGAAATTCCCTGACCACCCAAAGGTTGAAACCCTGCTCAGTGTGCTGGGCAGGCTGAGCTTGCCATCCCCAAGTAAAGGCCTGGCCCCAAAGGGAAAGGCCAGCCTGGTCCAGGCTTGGGAAAGGGGAAGTTGGTTGAGGCTGGTCCCTCCTCAGCAAATCACATCATATTGTGCCTGACACCCCCATCATGCCCCCTGCCAAGACTCAGGTTGCAAAGGGGTCCACCAAGGCACCAATTTAAGATTTTATTTGTCAGTGAAGAGGAAAAAACCAGAGGAATGTGAGGAGACCACGGAGCCCGAGGAAAACCCCAAACACCTCGAGGAACACGAGGAGCCTGAGGCACCCCAGCAGCCTGGGGAATCCGAGTTACCTGAGGAATTTTCAGGAGAGTGAGGGACCCGAGGAACCTGAAGAGATTCCCAGCGGGACTGACCTCGAGGAGAAGCGGGCCCTCAGACTTGGAGATGATGCTCCCGGAGTCGGATGAGTAGGGGTTTTTTTGGTTTGTTTGTGTGTGTGTTATTGTTGTGAGTGTTTTTAATGGGGTTTTTTCTGAGTTCTAAGGTTTGTTTGCATCATGAAGGCTCATTCACTTAAGCAGTTATGTATAGTTAATTAATGTAATTAGTCAAATGTTATATTTTATTGTTCAAAATGCAAGTTTTAATATTATATTGTTGTTATTGCATATTTGTTATATAGTACTTACATACATACTTGTTTTACATTAAAAGTTTTTGTGTACTTACGTAATTGTTCAGATTAGGGCCATGGTATTGTATGATTAGTGAAGGAAAAATAAATGCTCCGCACACAAGAGCAAATGTCTGTCCTTTTTATTAATTTATTATGGAATAGATACGGACCTGGTGCGAGATAGATATGAATCTGGTGTCCATAGATACAAAAGATACAGACCTGGGTGCAAAATAGATATGAATCTGGTTGTCCATAGATACAATCCTGGAGTAAAAGTCCTCATTCACTCAGGGAGGGACACTTACCCGTGAGAACCTGAGAAAAAAAAACAGTCACTTACCTGTGAGAACCTGAGAAAAAAACAATCACTTACCTGTTAGAACCTGTGGGGGAAAAAAAAAATTCACTTACCTGTGAGAACCTGTGAAAAAAAACAGTCACTTACCTGTGAGAACCTGTGAAAAAAAAAACAGGCACTTACCTGTGGAACCTGTGGAAAAAAAACGTCACTTACCTGTGAGAACCCGTGAAAAGAAAACAAACACTTACCTGTTAGAACCTGTGGAAAAAAAAACCCTTCACTTACCTTTTGGGGAACCTGTGGAAAAAAAGAAACAGGACAATTACCTGTGAGAACCCCTGGAAAAAAACAGTCACTTACCTGTGAGAACCTGTGGGGGAAAAAAAACAGTCACTTACCTGTGAGAACCTGTAAAAAAAAAAAAAGTCACTTACCTGTGAGAACCCGTGAAAGGAAAAACAGACACTTACCTGTGAGAACCTGTGGAAAAAAAAACAGTCACTTACTTGTGAGAACCTGTGAAAAAAAACAGTCACTTACCTGTGAGAACCTGTGGAAAAAAAAAAAACAGGGCACTTACCTGTGAGAACCTGTAGAAAAAAAAAACCAGACACTTACCTGTGAGAACCTGTGGAAAAAAAAACAGTCACTTACTTGTGAGAACCTGTGGAAAAAAAAAAACAGACACTTACCTGTGAGAACCTGTGGAAAAAAAAACAGTCACTTACTTGTGAGAACCTGTGGAAAAAAAAAAAAGTCACTTATTGTGAGAACCTGTGGAAAAAAAACCCCAGACACTTACCTGTGGGGAACCTGTGGAAAAAAAACAGTCACTTACCTGTGAGAACCTGTGGAGAAAAAAAAAAACAGACACTTACCTGTGAGAACCTGTGGAAAAAAAAAACCAGCACTTACCTGTGAGAACCTGTGGAAAAAAAAACAGTCACTTACCTGTGAGAACCTGTGGGGGGAAAAAAACAGACACTTATCTGTGAGAACCTGGAAAAAAACAGTCACTTACCTGTGGGGAAAACCTGTGAAAAAAAAACAGTCACTTACCTGTGAGAACCTGTGAAAAAAACAGTCACTTACCTGTGAGAACCTGTGGAAAAAAAAAACAGACACTTACTTGCGAAAAACCTGTGAAAAAAACAGTCACTTACCTGTGAGAAACCTGTGAAAAAAACAGACACTTACCTGTGAGAACCCGTGGAAAAAAAAAAAAGTCACTTACTTGGAGAACCTGTGGGGAAAAAAAAACAGTCACTTACTTGTGAGAACCTGTGGAAAAAAAAACCCAGACACTTACCTGTGGAGAACCTGTGGGAAAAAAAACGACACTTACCTGTGAGAACCTGTAGAAAAAAAAAACAGGGCACTTACCTGTGAGAACCTGTGGAAAAAAACAATCACTTACCTGTGAGAAAACCCGTGGGGAAAAAAACCAGACACTTACCTGTGAGAACCTGTGGGAAAAAAACAGTCACTTACCTGTGAGAACCTGTGAAAAAAACAGTCACTTACCTGTGAGAACCTGTGGGAAAAAAAACCAGACACTTACCTGTGAGAAAACCCGTGAAAAAAACAGTCACTTACCTGTGAGAAACTGTGGGGAAAAAAAAAAAGTTTACTTACCTGTGAGGGAAACCCGTGGAAAAAAACAGTCACTTACTTGTGAGAACCTGTGGAAAAAAAAAAAGTCACTTACTTGTGAGAAACCTGTGAAAAAAACAGTCACTTACCTGTGAGAACCCGTGGAAAAAAAAAACAGACACTTACCTGTGAGAACTGTGGAAAAAAAAACAGTCACTTTCTTGTGAGAACCTGTGGAAAAAAAAAACAGACACTTACCTGTGAGAACCTGTGGAAAAAAAAAACAGACCCCTTCCTGTGAGAAACCTGTGGAAAAAAAAACCCAGACACTTACCTGTGAGAACCTGTAGAAAAAAAAACCAGACACTTACCTGTGAGAACCTGTGGGGAAAAAAAACAGTCACTTATTGTGAGAACCTGTGGGAAAAAAACCCAGTCACTTACTTGTGAGAACCTGTGGAAAAAAAAAACCAGACACTTACCTGTGAGAACCTGTGGAAAAAAAACAGTCACTTACTTGTGAGAACCTTGTTGGAAAAAAAAAAACAGTCACTTACTTGTGGAACCTGTGGGAAAAAAAACAGACACTTACCTTTTGAGACCTGTGGGAAAAAAAACCCAGACACTTTCCTGTGAGAAACCTGTGGAAAAAAAAACCCAGACACTTACCTGTGAGAACCTTTTGGAAAAAAAAAAAAAGGGCACTTACCTGTGAGAACCTGGGGAAAAAAACAGTCACTTACCTGTGAGAACCTGTGAAAAAAAAAAAACAGACACTTACCTGTGAGAACCTGTGGAAAAGAAAAAACCAGACACTTACCTGTGAGAAAACCCGTGGAGAAAAAAAACAGACACTTACCTGTGAGAACCTGTGGGAAAAAAAAACAGACACTTACCTGTGAGAACCTGTGGGGGGGAAAAAAAAAAAGACACTTACCCGTGAGAACCTGTGGAAAAAAAAAAAAAACAGACACTTACCTGTGAGAACCTGTGGAAAAAAAAACCAGACACTTACCTGTGAGAACCTGTGGGAAAAAAAACAGTCACTTACCTGTGAGAACCTGTGAAAAAAAAACCAGACACTTTCCTGTGAGAACCTGTGGAAAAAAAAACCAGGGCACTTACCTGTGAGAACCTGTGGGAAAAAAACCCAGACACTTACCTGTGAGAACCTGTGGAAAAAAAAAAACAGACACTTACCTGTGAGAACCTGTGGAAAAAAAACATCACTTACTTGTGAGAACCGTGGAAAAAAAAACCAGACACTTTACCTGTGAGAACCTGTGGAAAAAAAAAAACCAGACACTTTTCCTGTGAAAAACCTGTGGAAAAAAAAACCAGACACTTACCTGTGAGAACCTGTGGAAAAAAAAAAAACCCGACACTTACCTGTGAGAACCTGGGGAAAAAAACAGTCACTTACCTGTGAGAACCTGTGAAAAAAAACCAGACACTTACCTTTGAGAACCTGTGGAAAAAAAAAAAAACAGACACTTACCTGTGAGAACCTGTGGAAAAAAAAAACCAGACACTTACCTGTGAGGGAACCCGTGGAAAAAAAACAGACACTTACCTGTGAGAACCTGTGAACAAAAAACAGACACTTACCTGTGAGAACCTGTGGGGAAAAAAAAACCAGTCACTTACTTGTGAGAACCTGTGGAAAAAACAGACACTTACCCGTGAGAACCTGTGGAAAAAAAACAGACACTTTCCTGTGAGAACCTGTGGGAAAAAAAAAAAAACCCGACCCCTTACCTGTGAGAACCCGTGGGAAAAAAAACAGTCACTTACCTGTGAGAACCTGTGGAAAAAAAACCCCAGACACTTACCTGTGAGAACCTGTGGAAAAAAAAAAACCAGACACTTACCTGTGAGAACCTGTGGGAAAAAAAAAAAAGTCACTTACCTGTGAGAACCTGTGGGAAAAAAAAAAAACAGACACTTACCTGTGAGAACCTGTGGGAAAAAAAAAACAGTCACTTACCTGTGAGAAACCTGTGAAAAAAAACCCAGACACCTTTCCTGTGAGAACCCGTGGAAAAAAAAAAAAAAAGACACTTACCTGTGAGAACCTGTGAAAAAAAAACAGACCCCTTACCTGTGAGAACCTGTGGGAAAAAAAAACCAGTTTACTTTTTCTTGTGAGAACCTGTGGAAAAAACAGAACACTTACCTGTGAGAACCTGTGGAAAAAAACAGACACTTTCCTGTTTAGAACCTGTGGAAAAAAAAAACCAGACACTTACCTGTGAGAACCTGTGGGAAAAAAAACAGTCACTTACCTGTGAGAACCTGTGGAAAAAAAAACCAGACACTTACCTGTGAGAACCTGTGGAAAAAAAAAACCAGACACTTACCTGTGAGAACCTGTGGGAAAAAAAACCGTCAAATTACCTGTGAGAACCTGTGGAAAAAAAAAAAAAGACACTTACCTGTGAGAACCTGTGGAAAAAAAAACCAGACACTTACCTGTGAGAACCTGTGGAAAAAAAAAAACCAGGGCACTTACCTGTGAGACCTGTGGAAAAAAAAAACCAGAACATTACCTGTGAGAACCTGGGGAAAAAAACAGTCATTACCTGTGAGAACCTGTGAAAAAAAACCAGCACTTTCCTTTGGGGAACCTGTGGAAAAAAAAAAACAACACTTACCTGGAGAACCTGTGAAACAAAAAACAGACACTTACCTGTGAGAAACCTGTGGGGAAAAAAACCAGTCACTTACCTGTGAGAACCTGTGGGGAAAAAAAAACCAGTCACTTACTTTGAGAACCTGTGGAAAAAACCAGACCACTTACCCGTGAGAACCTGTGGAAAAAAACAGACACTTACCCTGTGAGAACCTGTGGAAAAAAAAAAAAAGACACTTACCTGTGAGAAAACCCGTGGAAAAAAAAACCCAGACACTTACCTGTGAAAAACCTGTGGAAAAAAAAAAAACAGACACTTACCTGTGGGGAACCTGGGGAAAAAAAACAGTCACTTACCTGTGAGAACCTGTGAAAAAAAAAAACAGACACTTACCTGTGAGAACCTGTGGAAAAGAAAAAACCAGACACTTTTCCTGTGAGAACCTGTGGGGAAAAAAAACAGACACTTACCTGTGAGAAAATGTGGATAAAAAAAACCAGACACTTATCTGTGAAAACTGTGGAAAAAAAAACCAGACACTTACCTGTGAGAACCTGTGGAAAAAAAAAAAAAACCCGACACTTACCTGTGAGAACCTGTGGGAAAAAAAACAGTCACTTACCTGTGAGAAACCCGTGGAAAAAAACAGTCACTTACTTGTGGGGAACCTGTGGAAAAAAAACAGTCACTTACTAGTGAGAACCTGTGAAAAAAACAGTCACTTACTTGTGAGAAAACCCGTGGAAAAAAAAACCAGGACACTTACCTGTGAGAACCTGTGGGGGGAAAAAAAAACAGACACTACCTGTGAGAACCTGTGGAAAAAAAAAAACCAGACACTTACCTGTGAGAACCTGTGGAAAAAAAAAACCAGACACTTACCTGTGAGAACCTGTGGGAAAAAAAACAGTCACTTACCTGTGAGAACCTGTGAAAAAAAAAACCAGACACTTACCTGTGAGAACCTGTGGAAAAAAAAAACCCAGACACTTACCCGTGAGAACCTGTGGGAAAAAAACCCAGACACTTACCTGTGAGAACCTGTGGAAAAAAAAAACAGGGCACTTACCTGTGGGGAACCTGTGGAAAATAAACAGTCACTTACTTGTGAGAAAACCCGTGGAAAAAAAAAACAGACACTTACCTGTGAGAACCTGTGGAAAAAAAAAACCCAGACACTTACCTGTGAGAACCTGTGGAAAAAAAAACAACAGACACTTACCTGTGAGAACCTGGGGAAAAAAAACAGTCACTTACCTGTGAGAACCTGTGAAAAAAAAAAACAGACACTTACCTGTGAGAACCTGTGGAAAGAAAAAAAAAACCAGACACTTACCTGTTTAGAACCTGTGGAGAAAAAAAACAGACACTTACCTGTGAGAACCTGTGGGAAAAAAAAACAGACACTTACCTGTGAGAACCTGTGGGGGGAAAAAAAACAGACACTTACCTGTGAGAACCTGTGGAAAAAAAAAAAAAACAGACACTTACCTGTGAGAACCTGTGGAAAAAAAAAACCAGACACTTACCTGTGAGAACCTGTGGGAAAAAAAACAGTCCCCTTACCCGTGAGAACCTGTGAAAAAAAAAACCAGACACTTACCTGTGAGAACCTGTGGAAAAAAAAAACCAGACACTTACCTGTGAGAACCTGTGGGAAAAAAACCCAGACACTTACCTGTGAGAACCTTTTGGAAAAAAAAAACAGACACTTACCTGTGAGAACCTGTGGGAAAAAAAACAGTCACTTACTTGTGAGAACCTGTGGAAAAAAAAAAACCCGACACTTACCTGTGGAACCTGTGGAAAAAAAAAACCAGGACACTTACCCGTGAGAACCTGTGGAAAAAAAAAACCAGACACTTACCTGTGAGAACCTGTGGAAAAAAAAAAACAGACACTTACCTGTGAGACCTGGGGAAAAAAAACAGTCATTACCTGGGGAGAACCTGTGAAAAAAAAAACCAGACACTTACCTTTGAGAACCCGTGGAAAAAAAAAAACCAGACACTTACCTGTGAGAACCTGTGGAAAAAAAAAACAGACACTTACCTGTGAGAACCTTTTGGAAAAAAAAAACAGACACTTACCTGTGAGAACCTGTGGAAAAAAAAAACCCGACACTTACCTGTGAGAACCTGTGAAAAAAAAACAGAGACACTTACCTGTGAGAACCTGTGGGGAAAAAAAACCAGTCACTTACTTGTGAGAACCTGTGGAAAAAAAAAGACACTTACCTGTGAGAACCTGTGGAAAAAACAGACACTTACCTGTGAGAACCTGTGGAAAAAAAAAAAACCAGACACTTACCTGTGAGAACCTGTGGGAAAAAAAACAGTCACTTACCTGTTTAGAACCTGTGGAAAAAAAACCCCAGACACTTACCTGTGAGAACCTGTGGAAAAAAAAAACCAGACACTTACCTGTGAGAACCTGTGGGAAAAAAAACAGTCACTTACCTGTGAGAAACTGTGGGGAAAAAAAAAAACAGACACTTACCTGTGAGAACCTTTTGGGAAAAAAAACAGTCACTTACCTGTGAGAACCTGTGAAAAAAAACCCCAGACACTTACCTGTGGAACCGTGGAAAAAAAAAAAAAACAGACACTTACCTGTGAGAACCTGTGAAAAAAAAAACAGACACTTACCTGTGAGAACCTGTGGAAAAAAAAAACCAGTCACTTACTTGTGAGAACCTGTGGAAAAAACAGACACTTACCTGTGAGAACCTGTGGAAAAAACAGACACTTACCTGTGAGAACCTGTGGAAAAAAAAACCAGACACTTACCTGTGAGAACTGTTTGGGGAAAAAAACAGTTTACTTACCTGTGAGAACCTGTGGAAAAAAAAACCCAGGACACTTAAACCCGTGAGAACCTGTGGAAAAAAAAAACCAGACACTTACCTGTGAGAAAACCCGTGGGAAAAAAAACAGTCACTTACCCGTGAGAACCTGTGGGAAAAAAAAAAAAACAGACACTTACCTGTTTAGACCCGTGGGAAAAAAAAAAAAGTCACTTACCTGTGAGAACCTGTGAAAAAAACAGACAAATTACCTGTGAGAACCTGTGAAAAAAAAAAACAGACACTTACCTGTGGGGAAAACCTGTGAAAAAAAAACCCCCCGACACTTACCTGTGAGAACCTGTGGAAAAAAAAAAAAAAGACACTTACCTGTGAGAACCTGGGGAAAAAAACAGTCACTTACCTGTGAGAAACCCGTGGGAAAAAAAACAGACACTTATCTGTGAGAACCTGTGGGAAAAAAAAAAAAGTCACTTACCTGTGAGAACCCCGTGAAAAAAAAACCCAGACACTTTCCTGTGAGAACCTGTGGAAAAAAACAGACACTTACCTGTGAGAACCTTGTGGGGAAAAAAAACCAGTCACTTACTTGTCAGAACCTGTGGGAAAAAAAACAGACACTTATCTGTGAGAACCTGTGGGAAAAAAAAACAGTCACTTACCTGTGAGGGAAACCCGTGAAAAAAAAAACAGACCTTACCTGTGAAACCTGTGGGGAAAAAAAACCAGTCACTTACTTGTCAGAACCTGTGGGAAAAAAAACAGACACTTATCTGTGAGAACCTGTGGGAAAAAAAAACAGTCACCTTACCTGTGAGAACCTGTGGGAAAAAAAAAACCAGACACTTACCTGTGAGAACCTGTGGAAAAAAAACAGTCATTACCTGTGAGAACCTGTGAAAAAAAAACCCAGACATTTCCTGTGAGAACCTGTGGAAAAAAAAAAACAGACACTTACCTGTGAGAACCTGTGAAAAAAAAAAAAGACACTTACCTGTGAGAAAACCCGTGGGGAAAAAAAAAACCCGTCATTACTTGTGAGAACCCGTGGAAAAAACAGACACTTACCTGTGAGAACCTGTGGAAAAAAAAAAGACACTTACCTGTGAGAACCTGTGGAAAAAAAAAAACCAGACACTTACCTGTGAGAACCTGTGGGAAAAAAAAAAAAGTCACTTACCTGTGAGAACCTGTGGAAAAAAAACCCCAGACACTTACCTGTGAGAACCTGTGGAAAAAAAAAAACCAGACACTTACCTGTGAGAACCTGTGGGAAAAAAAAACAGTCACTTACCTGTGAGAACCTGTGGGAAAAAAAAAAAAAAGGGCACTTACCTGTGAGAACCTGTGGGAAAAAAAACAGTCATTTACCTGTGAGAACCTGTGAAAAAAAAAACCCCCGACACTTACCTGTGAGAACCCGTGGAAAAAAAAAAAAACAGACACCTTACCTGTGAGAACCTGTGAAAAAAAAACAGACACTTACCTGTGAGAACCTGTGGAAAAAAAAAACCAGTCACTTACTTGTGAGAACCTGTGAAAAAAAAAGACCCCTTACCTGTGAGAACCTGTGGAAAAAAACAGACACTTACCTGTGAGAACCTGTGGAAAAAAAAAACCAGACACTTACCTGTGAGAAACCTGTGGGAAAAAAAAACAGTCACTTACCTGTGAGAACCTGTGGAAAAAAAAAACCCAGACCTTACCTGTGAGAACCTGTGGAAAAAAAAAAACCAGACACTTACCTGTGAGAACCTGTGGGAAAAAAAACAGTCACTTACCTGTGAGAAAACCCGTGGGAAAAAAAAAAAAACAGACACTTACCTGTGAGAACCTGTGGGAAAAAAAAACAGTCACTTACCTGTGAGAACCTGTGAAAAAAACAGACACTTACCTGTGAGAACCTGTGAAAAAAAAAAACAGACACTTACCTGTGAGAACCTGTGAAAAAAACCCCAGACACTTACCTGTGAGAACTGGGAAAAAAAAAACAGGGCACTTACCTGTGAGAACCTGTGGAAAAAAAACCAGACACTTACCTGTGAGAACCTGTGGGAAAAAAAAAAAGTCACTTACCTGTGAGAACCTGTGGGAAAAAAAAACCAGACACTTACCTGTGAGAACCGTGAAAAAAACCCCCAGACACTTTCCCGTGAGAACCTGTGGAAAAAAAAAACCAGACACTTAACTGTGAAAAACCCGTGGAAAAAAAAAACAGACACTTACCTGTGAGAACCTGTGGAAAAAAAAAAACAGACACTTACCTGTGAGAACCTGTGAAAAAAAAACAGACACTTACCTGTGAGAACCTGTGGGGGGAAAAAAAACCAGTCACTTACTTGTGAGAAAACCCGTGGAAAAAACAGACAACTTACCTGTTTAGAACCTGTGGAAAAACAGACACTTACCTGTGAGAAAACCTGTGGAAAAAAAAAAAAACCCGAACACTTACTGTGAGAACCTGTGGGAAAAAAAAACAGTCACTTACCTGTGAGAAAAATGTGGAAAAAAAAACCCCAGACACTTACCTGTGAGAACCTGTGGAAAAAAAAAAAAAGACACTTACCTGTGAGAACCCGTGGGAAAAAAAACAGTCACTTACCTGTGAGAACCTGTGGGAAAAAAAAAACAGACACTTACCTGTGAGAACCTGTGGGAAAAAAAACAGTCACTTACCTGTGAGAACCTGTGAAAAAAAAACCCCAGACACTTTCCTGTGAGAACCTGTGGAAAAAAAAAAACAGACACTTACCTGTGAGAACCTGTGAAAAAAAACAGGACCCCTTACCTGTGAGAACCTGTGGAAAAAAAAAACCAGTCACTTACTTGTGAGAAAACCCGTGGAAAAAAACAGACACTTACCTGTGAGAACCTGTGGAAAAAACAGGGCACTTACCTGTGAGAACCTGTGGAAAAAAAAAACCAGACACTTACCCGTGAGAACCTGTGGGAAAAAAAACAGTCACTTACCTGTGAGAACCTGTGGAAAAAAAAAAACCCCGACACTTACCTGTGAGAACCCGTGGAAAAAAAAAAAACCCGACACTTACCTGTGAGAACCTGTGGGAAAAAAAAACAGTCACTTACCTGTGAGAACCTGTGGGAAAAAAAAAAAACAGACACTTACCTGTGAGAACCTGTGGGAAAAAAAACAGTCATTACCTGTGAGAACCTGTGAAAAAAACAGACACTTACCTGTGAGAACCTGTGAAAAAAAAAAACAGACACTTACCTGTGAGAACCTGTGAAAAAAACCCCAGACACTTACCTGTGGGAACCTGTGGAAAAAAAAAAACAGGACACTTACCTGTGAGAACCTGGGGAAAAAAAAAAGTCACTTACCTGTGAGAACCTGTGGGAAAAAAAACAGACACTTATCTGTGAGAACCTGTGGGAAAAAAAACAGTCACTTACCTGTGAGAACCTGTGAAAAAAAAACCCAGACCCCTTTCCTGTGAGAACCTGTGGAAAAAAAAAAAACAGGGCACTTACCTGTGAGAACCTGTGGGGAAAAAAAAACCAGTCACTTACTTGTCCAGAACCTGTGGGAAAAAAAAAAAAGACACTTATCTGTGAGAACCTGTGGGAAAAAAAAAAGTCACTTACCTGTTGAGAACCTGTGAAAAAAAAACAGACACTTACCTGTGAGAACCTGTGGGGGAAAAAAAAAAACCCGTCACTTACTTGTCAGAACCTGTGGGAAAAAAAACAGACACTTATCTGTGAGAACCTGTGGGAAAAAAAACAGTCACTTACCTGTGAGAACCTGTGGGAAAAAAAAAAACCAGACACTTACCTGTGAGAACCTGTGGGAAAAAAAAAACAGTCACTTACCTGTGAGAACCTGTGAAAAAAAAACCCAGACACTTTCCTGTGAGAACCTGTGGAAAAAAAAAAACAGACACTTACCTGTGAGAACCTGTGAAAAAAAAACAGACACTTACCTGTGAGAACCTGTGGGGAAAAAAAACCAGTCACTTACTTGTGAGAACCTGTGGAAAAAACAGAACTTACCTGTGAGAACCTGTGGAAAAAACAGACACTTACCTGTGAGAACCTGTGGAAAAAAAAAAAACCCGACACTTACCTGTGAGAAAACCCGTGGGAAAAAAAAACAGTCACTTACCTGTGAGAAAACCCGTGGAAAAAAAACCCAGAACTTACCTGTGAGAACCTGTGGAAAAAAAAAACCAGACACTTACCTGTGAGAACCTGTGGGAAAAAAAACAGTCACTTACCCGTGAGAACCTGTGGGAAAAAAAAAACAGGGCACTTACCTGTGAGAACCTGTGAAAAAAACCCCCAGACACTTTCCTGTGGAACCTGTGGAAAAAAAAAAACCCGACACTTAACTGTGAAACCTGTGGAAAAAAAAAAAAGACACTTACCTGTGGAACCTGTGAAAAAAAAAACAGACACTTACCTGTGAGAACCTGTGGGGAAAAAAAAAACAGTCCACTTTCTTGTGAGAACCTGTGGAAAAAACAGACACTTACCTGTGAGAACCTGTGGAAAAAAAAAAGACACTTACCTGTGAGAACCTGTGGAAAAAAAAAACAGACACTTACCTGTGAGAACCTGTGGAAAAAAAAACCCAGACCCCTTACCTGTGAGAACCTGTGGAAAAAAAAAAAAAAAGACACTTACCTGTGAGAACCTGGGGAAAAAAACAGTCACTTACCTGTGAGAACCTGTGAAAAAAAAAAACAGACACTTACCTGTGAGAACCTGGGAAAAGAAAAAACCAGACACTTACCTGTGAGAACCTGTGGGAAAAAAAAACAGACACTTACCTGTGAGAAAACCCGTGGAAAAAAAAAACCAGACACTTATCTGTGAGAACCTGTGGAAAAAAAAACCAGACACTTACCTGTGAGAACCTGTGGAAAAAAAAAACAGACACTTACCTGTGAGAACCTGTGGGAAAAAAAACAGTCACTTACCTGTGAGAACCTGTGGGAAAAAACAGTCACTTACTTGTGAGAACCTGTGGAAAAAAAACAGTCACTTACTAGTGAGAACCTGTGAAAAAAACAGTCACTTACTTGTGAGAACCTGTGGAAAAAAAAAACCAGACACTTACCTGTGAGAACCTGTGGGGGGAAAAAAAACAGACACTTACCTGTGAGAACCTGTGGAAAAAAAAAAAACCCGACACTTACCTGTGAGAACCTGTGGGAAAAAAAACAGTCACTTACCTGTGAGAACCTGTGAAAAAAAAAAACCCAGACACTTACCTGTGAGAACCTGTGGAAAAAAAAACCCAGACACTTACCTGTGGGGAACCTGTGGGAAAAAAACCCAGACACTTACCTGTGAGAACCCGTGGAAAAAAAAAAACAGACACTTACCTGTGAGAACCTGTGGAAAATAAACAGTCACTTACTTGTGAGAACCCGTGGAAAAAAAAGACAGACACTTACCTGTGAGAACCTGTGGAAAAAAAACCCAGACACTTACCTGTGAGAACCTGAGGAAAAAAAAAAAACAGACACTTACCTGTGAGAACCTGGGGAAAAAAAACAGTCACTTACCTGTGGGGAACCCGTGAAAAAAAAAAACAGACACTTACCTGTGAGAACCTGTGGAAAAGAAAAAACCAGACACTTACCTGTGAGAACCTGTGGGAAAAAAAACAGACCCCTTACCTGTGAGAACCTGTGGAAAAAAAAAACCAGACACTTACCTGTGAGAACCTGTGGAAAAAAAAAACCCGACACTTCCTGTGAGAACCTGTGGAAAAAAAAAAACAGGACACTTATCTGTGAGAACCTGTGGAAAAAAAAACCAGACACTTACCTGTGAGAACCTGTGGAAAAAAAAAAACAGGGCACTTACCTGTGAGAACCCGTGGAAAAAAAAAAAACCAGACACTTACCCGTGAGAACCTGTGGAAAAAAAAAAAAAAGACACTTACCCGTGAGAACCTGTGGAAAAAAAAAACAGACCCTTACCTGTGAGAACCTGTGGAAAAAAAAAAAAGTCACTTACCTGTGGAACCTGTGAAAAAAACCCCAGACACTTACCTGTGAGAACCTGTGGAAGAAAAAAAAAACAGCCACTTACCTGTGAGAACCTGTGGAAAAAAAAAACCAGGGCACTTACCTGTGAGAACCTGTGGGAAAAAAAAACAGTCACTTACCTTTTGAGAACCTGTGGGAAAAAAAACCCAGACACTTACCTGTGAGAACCCGTGGAAAAAAAAAAAACAGACACTTACCTGTGAGAACCTGTGGGAAAAAAAACAGTCACTTACCTGTGAAACCTGTGGGGAAAAAAAAAAAACAGACACTTACCTGTGAGAACCCGTGGGAAAAAAAAAACAGTCACTTACCTGTGAGAACCTGTGAAAAAAAACCCCAGACACTTTCCTGTGAGAACCTGTGGAAAAAAAAAAAACCCGACACTTACCTGTGAGAACCCGTGGAAAAAAAAAACAGACACTTTACCTGTGAGAACCTGTGAAAAAAAAAACAGGGCACTTACCTGTGAGAACCTGTGGGGAAAAAAAACCAGTCACTTACTTGTGAGAACCTGTGGAAAAAACAGACACTTACCTGTGAGAACCTGTGGAAAAAACAGACACTTACCTGTGAGAAAACCCGTGAAAAAAAACAGACACTTACCTGGGGAGAACCTGTGAAAAAAAAAAAGACACTTACCTGTGAGAACCTGTGGAAAAAAAAAACCAGACACTTACCTGTGGAACCTGTGGAAAAAAAAAACAGACACTTACTTGTGAGAACCTGTGGGGAAAAAAACAGTCACTTACCTGTGAGAACCTGTGGAAAAAAAAACAACAGACACTTACCTGTGAGAACCTGTGGGAAAAAAAAACAGTCACTTACTGTGGGAACCTGTGAAAAAAAAAAAAAAAGACACTTTTTCCCGTGAGAACCTGTGGAAAAAAAAACCAGACACTTACCTGTGAGAACCTGTGGAAAAAAAAAAACAGACACTTACCTGTGAGAACCTGTGAAAAAAAAAAAACAGACACTTACCCTTTTAGAACCTGTGGGAAAAAAAAACCAGTCACTTACTTGTGGAGAACCTGTGGAAAAAACAGACACTTACCTGTGAGAACCTGTGGAAAAAAACAGCACTTTACCTGTGGGGAACCTGTGAAAAAAACAGACACTTACCTGTGAGAAACCTGTGGAAAAAAAACCAGACACTTACCTGTGAGAACCTGTGGAAAAAAAAAAACAGACACTTACCTGTGAGAACCTGTGGAAAAAACAGACACTTACCTGTGAGAACCTGTGAAAAAAACAGACACTTACCTGTGAGAACCTGTGGAAAAAAAACAGACACTTACCTGTGAGAACCTGTGGAAAAAAACAGACACTTACCTGTGAGAACCTTGTGAAAAAAAAAAACAGGACACTTACCTGTAGAAAAACCTGTGGGAAAAAAAAAACAGACACTTACCTGTGAGAACCTGTGGAAAAAACAGACACTTACCTGTGAGAACCTGTGGAAAAAACAGGGCACTTACCTGTGAAACCTGTGGAAAAAAAACGACACTTACCTGTGAGAACCTGTGGAAAAAAAAACCCAGACACTTACCTGTGAGAACCTGTGGAAAAAAAAAAAACAGACACTTACCTGTGAGAACCCTGTGGAAAAAACAGACACTTACCTGTGAGAACCTGTGGAAAAAACAGACACTTACCTGTGAGAACCTGTGAAAAAAACAGACACTTACCTGTGAGAACCCGTGGAAAAAAAACAGACACTTACCTGTGAGAACTGTGGAAAAAAAACAGACACTTACCTGTGAGAACCTGTGAAAAAAAAAAAAGACACTTACCTGTGAGAACCTGTGGAAAAAAAACCAGACACTTACCTGTGAGAACCTGTGGAAAAAACAGACCCCTTACCTGTGGAGAACCTGTGGAAAAAACAGACACTTACCTGTGAGAACCTGTGGAAAAAAAACAGACACTTACCTGTGAGAACCTGTGGAAAAAAAAACCCAACCTTACCTGTGAGAACCTGTGGAAAAAAAAAAAAAAGACACTTACCTGTGAGAACCTGGGGAAAAAAACAGTCATTACCTGTGAGAACCTGTAAAAAAAAAAAAAACCAGACACTTACCTTTGAGAACCTGTGGAAAAAAAAAAACAGACACTTACCTGTGAGAACCTGTGGGAAAAAAAAACCAGACACTTACCTGTGAGAAAACCCGTGGAAAAAAAAAAACCAGACATTACCTGTGAGAACCTGTGAAAAAAAAACCAGACACTTAACCTGTGAGAACCTGTGGGAAAAAAAAACAGTCACTTACCTGTGAGAACCTGTGGAAAAAAAAAACAGACACTTACCTGTGAGAACCTGTGGAAAAAAAAAACCCAGACACTTACCTGTGAGACCTGTGGGAAAAAAAAAACAGTCACTTACCTGTGAGAACCTGTGGAAAAAAAAAAAAAACAGACACTTACCTGTGAGAACCTGTGGGAAAAAAAACAGTCACTTACCTGTGGAACCTGTGAAAAAAAACCCCAGACACTTTCCTGTGAGAACCTGTGGAAAAAAAAAACCAGACACTTACCTGTGAGAACCTGTGGAAAAAAAAAACAGGGCACTTACCTGTGAGAACCTGTGAAAAAAAAACAGACACTTACCTGTGAGAACCTGTGGAAAAAAAAAAAACCCGTCACTTACTTGTGAGAACCTGTGGAAAAAACAGACACTTACCTGTGAGAACCTGTGGAAAAAAACGACACTTACCTTTTGAGAACCTGTGAAAAAAAAAAAGACACTTACCTGTGAGAAACCTGTGAAAAAAAAACCCGACACTTACCTGTGAGAACCTGTGGAAAAAAAAAAACAGACACTTACCTGTGAGAACCCGTGGAAAAAAAACAGACACTTACCCGTGAGAACCTGTGGAAAAAACAGACACTTACCTGTGAGAACCTGTGAAAAAAACAGACACTTACCTGTGAGAACTGTGGAAAAAAACAGACACTTACCTGTGAGAACCTGTGGAAAAAAAACAGACACTTACCTTGTGAGAACCTGGGGAAAAAAAAAAAAAAGGACACTTACCTGTGAGAACCTGTGGAAAAAAAAACCAGACACTTACCTGTGAGAACCTGTGGAAAAACAGACACTTACCTGTGAGAACCTGTGGAAAAAACAGACATTACCTTTGGAACCTGTGGAAAAAAACAGACACTTACCTGTGAGAACCTGTGGAAAAAAAAACCAGACACTTACCTGTGAGAACCTGTGGAAAAAAAAAAAAACAGACACTTACCTGTGAGAACCTGTGGAAAAAAAAAACCAGGGCACTTACCTTTGGAACCTGTGGAAAAAAAAAAACAGACACTTACCTGTGAGAACCTGTAAAAAAAAAAAAACCCGACACTTACCTTTGAGAACCTGTGGAAAAAAAAAAAAACAGACACTTACCTGTGAGAACCTGTGGGAAAAAAAAACCAGACACTTACCTGTGAGAACCTGTGGAAAAAAAAACCAGACACTTACCTGTGAGAACCTGTGGAAAAAAAAAACCAGACACTTACCTGTGAGAACCTGTGGGAAAAAAAAAAAGTCACTTACCTTTTGAGAACCTGTGGAAAAAAAAAAACCCGACACTTTTCCTGTGAGAACCTGTGGAAAAAAAAACCCGACACTTACCTGTGAGAACCCGTGGGAAAAAAAAAAAAGTCACTTACCTGTGAGAACCCGTGGAAAAAAAAAAAAACAGACACTTACTTGTGAGAACCTGGGGAAAAAAACAGTCACTTACCTGTGAGAACCTGTAAAAAAAAAAAAACCAGACACTTACCTTTGAGAACCTGTGGGAAAAAAAAAAAACAGGGCACTTACCTGTGAGAAAACCCGTGGGAAAAAAAACCAGACACTTACCTGTGAGAACCTGTGGAAAAAAAAAACCAGACACTTACCTGTGAGGGAAATGTTGGAAAAAAAAACCAGACACTTACCTGTGGAAACCTGTGGGAAAAAAAAAAACAGTCACTTACCTGTGAGAAAACCCGTGGAAAAAAAAAAAACAGACACTTACCTGTGAGAAACCTGTGGAAAAAAAAACCCAGACACTTACCTGTGAGAACCTGTGGGAAAAAAAAACAGTCACTTACCTGTGAGAACCTGTGGAAAAAAAAAAAAAAAAGACACTTACCTGTGAGAACCTGTGGGAAAAAAACAGTCCACTTACCTGTGAGAAAACCCGTGAAAAAAAAACCCAGACACTTTCCTGTGAGAACCCGTGGAAAAAAAAAACCAGACATTACCTGTGGGAACCTGTGGAAAAAAAAACAGACACTTACCTTTTGAGAACCTGTGAAAAAGAAAACAGACACTTACCTGTGGAACCTGTGGAAAAAAAAAACAGTCACTTATTTGTGAGAACCTGTGGAAAAAAACAGGACACTTACCTGTGAGAACCTGTGGAAAAAACAGACACTTACCTGTGAGAACCTGTGAAAAAAAAAGACACTTACCTGTGAGAACCTGTGAAAAAAAAAAACAGACACTTACCCGTGAGAACCTGTGGAAAAAAAAACAGACACTTACCTGTGAGAACCTGTGGAAAAAAAAAGACACCCTTTCCTGTGAGAACCTTGTGGAAAAAAACAGACACTTACCTGTGAGAAAACCCGGGAAAAAAACAGACACTTACCTGTGAGAACCTGTGGAAAAAAAAACAGACACTTACCTGTGAGAACCTGTGGAAAAAAACAGACACTTACCTGTGAGAACCTGTGAAAAAAAAACAGACCCCTTACCTGTGAGAACCTGTGGGAAAAAAAACCAAAACACTTACCTGTGAGAACCTGTGGAAAAAACAGACACTTACCTGTGAGAAACCTGGAAAAAAACAGACACTTACCTGTGAGAACCTGTGGAAAAAAACAGACACTTAAACCTGTGAGAACCTGTGGAAAAAAAAAACAGACACTTACCTGTGAGAACCTTGTGAAAAAAAAACAGACACTTACCTGTGAGAACCTGTGGAAAAAAACAGACACTTAAACCTTTGAGAACCTGTGGAAAAAAAAACAACACTTACCTGTTTAGAACCTGTGAAAAAAAAACAGACACTTACCTGTGAGAACCTGTGGAAAAAAAACAGTCACAGTCACAACAAAAAGTGTCAGAAAATAAAAAGTGTTGTTACAGACACTATAAAAAGGGGCACGATCGAAAGGAAGGCACATTTGTACAGCTGGACAGCAAAGAGGTTAAGATGTACTTCTTTTTCTTGCTAACTGTTAGCTTTTTAAGCTAGTTTCATGTAAATAATTTATATTTTAGCTGACTTTATGTAGTAATTGTTATTTATGTAGACTTTTATTAACTTATTACATAGATTTATAGATAGATAGATAGATAGATTGATAGAAATGCTTTATTCCAGACTCAAGGTACATAGAGGGTTAAGGTACATAGAGGGGTTAACCCTTCAAAGTCGACGGCATCGCATACGATGCCAAAGCATATGTTTTATTTATCATAAATATCTTTTGAACGCTAGATAGATAGAGGTTTACTTTTTTCTTTCGCGAAAACTAGACATTTCAGCCTTTCAAACGAGACCTCCGCCATGTCTGTGTCTCACCCAGAAGCTGTGTTCTCCCTCCTCGGATTCAGTGTCCAATAGGACAACCGTGCGCCATCACATGATGTGCCAATGTCCAATAGAAGACCCGTGTGCTCTCACGTGGTGTATACAAAGAGTCACAGTCACATCAAGATGGTTCTCCCATTACCTTGTATGATCGCTACGGTTGAAAACGAAGCCGTGAATGGCCATTTAAATGTATGTAAATGGCCATTTAAATGCCCAATGTGCGTATTTTGGATAGTACGCCATACCACGGTTATATCGCTGCTATTTTCCTTGTAAATGTTTTATTTGACTCCGTAAACAATGAAACGATTAACCGGAAATGACGTCACAGGCGCTCCGAGTGAATGGAGGGGGAGTGCCTATTGAGAGCGCAGGGGTATTTGGCGATTTACACTCAGTGTATGGAGCTCCGTGGACAGTACGCACCTTCTTTTCTTCGTGACAAAAAAAAAAAAAAAAGGCAAAAAAAGTTATTGACAGTGTCAGACGCGCTGGATACAATTCTTGACAGCGATGTGGAGGCAGAGTCCGGAGCAGAGAGTTTCTTCACCGATGAAGAAGTGGATTATTTGGAGGGTCTGGACCCAGTTGAAGAGTAAGTGGCAAATATTATATGTTCAGAATATGAAATAAAGTAAAATTATAGAATAAAAAATTATATGTAAACCAGTAGTTTTTTTTACTTATTTGCGTTATTTGCTTTAGGTTTGTTTATTTGCTTTTTGTTTGGCTCATATTTTACTTGGTAATTGTAGGGATTTTGTCTCTGAGTAGAATTTGCTTCGCACCTTTAGGCTGGGGGATGGTGCATTACTACCAGTAAATCTGGGTATGAGGGGAGAGTATCAAACTCAGTTTTGCCTCTCTTATACTATGTTGTGAAATGTTATTTATTCTGTGTGAAACACTTGTCTGATAAACGTATTTTTTCCATTTCATTTATTTTACAGTGCTGAGCCAGAGGAAAGTTCTTCAGTTCCTCCATCGCCCTACTTCTCCTGTGCAGCTATCTTCACACCCCAGCTCTCCGGCACCTTCCCCCACCCCCTCTTCTTCAGAAAGGCCTTCTACTTCACACTTGAGCTCACCATCACCTTCAACTGCCCTGTTCACTTCCCCAACCACCTCTCAACCCAGGGGACGGAAAATTCCAAGAGGGAGAAGCAGGAGCAGATCAAGAGCAGTCCTAGGGAACGCAGCAGATCTCCACCTCGCCCCCAACCTGCAGCTCAACAAACAAGGTGGAACAGTGCACAAGACCCTGACACTCCTTACCAAAAAAGTAGTATACTCAAGTATACTTATAAGTATACCTTTTATGAACTAAGTATACTTTCTGTGAACTAATACTTAGGTAAGTATACTTTTCAGATTACTTTGAATGTACTATCAGGAATATACTTAACAAAAGTATACTTAGTTTATACTGACGAGTACACAGACAAAGTTTAAGTATACTCTAAGTATAATATACTTGATATACTTTAAGTTTAAGTATATTAGCCTATATCCAATAGTAGTTTAAAACTTAGTACAAGTATATAAAAATGTTTGTACCTGCTTGCATGCAACATGGAGTGTTATTTTACTGTAGCTGGCTTGTTGTATAGCTATTTCTCACATTGGCTGCTTTGAGGTAGTTGCCATAAAACATACACTGTGAGTGAACCTGTAGTGTACTGCTTATACTTTACTACATTTACACTACTATACTACTATATTTATGTACATACTGTTTATAGGTTCAAGGTTGCCACACACAAGGTTTGGAAGTACACAATGCTCAAATCACACTTCAACTCATACTTAAAGTACCATACTTCTTTCTTTATAAAACACATTTAAAAACAACAACATTGTGCCAAAGTGCTTTACAATTTAAAAACATGAAAATGCACAATGCACATAAATCATCACAATCTAGTCACGTTCATGTACATTCGGCAATATACAAATGATCAACTTCAACCAAAACACATTTTGGTAACACTTTATTTGACACCTATCTCTATAACGCATTATAAATATACTTATAATGAGTTATAATGACATTATAGCACTGTATAACTATAGTTATAAACACTCATAAATGATCATAATGCTTTATAAACAATAATCATAACACACTATAAAGCATTTTATCATCACTTATAAGGTCAGGTATTATAATACATTATAACTGTTAGCAACTCACTGACAATGCCCACATAGATAATGCATTATACATATATTAATGATATGCTTATAAACGTGTATAACTATCTTTATAAACACTCATAAATTATCATAAGGCTTTATAACAATAAGTATAACACATTATAGAGCATTTTATAATGGCTTATAAGGGCAAGTATTATAATACTTCATGATTGCTGGTCCCTTGCTAACCGATTTTTGTTGCAAGGATCAAAGGGTATTATAATTATCATAGTTGTCACACTGTAAAATGCAAATGTTGTCCTTACTTAAATTAGTGTATTTTACTTAAGTTATACTAGTATTATAACTTTAAAAGTTATAATAAACTGAGTTATCTGTACTTTTTGCCCTCATTTCTTTCAATAGTATTTACTTGTTATTTCTGAGTAAACAGGACTGTGCACATAATACTCCAGACCTGTTGGTGGCGCTATTGCACCAACAGGTCCTGCCGCTGTTTGGCAACCGGCAAAAACACCAAGAAGAAGAAAACTTGAATGCAGACCGCGCAAATTCGAGTGAACTGATGAAGCAAACTTGGCTGTTGAAAGAGAAAGAGGCAAGCGGTGCCTCAGTATATCATCCAGGTGTCACTACACTCGAGCAAAAGTGGACCCTAACGTCGATGTCGGTAAGTATTTAGAGTTTATAGTAAGCAAAAAACTCGTCACAACAAGTCCAACTTTTGAGCCGTTAGTGTGCGTGTGTGTCTTTGTGTGTGTGTGTGTGTTGAAGGAGCAGGCGTTAGTTAGAAGTCAGTAGCAGCAGCTCAACACAAGAAAACCCAAGTAAAAGTGCTCTGGCTCTGTCTAAACAGTCCGGAGTGAGAACGGTGTAGTTGTCTCTGTCTTAAACAGTCCGGAGTGAGACACGGTTGTAGTTGTTACTGTCTAAACAGTCCGGAGTGAGACACGGTGTAGTTGTCTCTGTCTAAACAGTCCGGAGTGAGACACGGTGTAGTTGTCTCTGTCTAAACAGTCCGGAGTGAGACACGGTGTAGTTGTTTACTGTCTAAACAGTCCGGGAGTGAGACACGGTGTAGTTGTCTCTGTCTAAACAGTCCGGAGTGAGACACGGTGTAGTTGTCTCTGTCTAAACAGTCCGGAGTGAGACACGGGGTAGTTGTTACTGTCTAAACAGTCCGGAGTGAGACACGGTGTAGTTGTCTCTCTAAACAGTCCGGAGTGAGACACGGTGTATTTTTTTACTGTCTAAACACCCGGTGATTTTGTCATGTCTAAACAGCCCGGGGAGTGAGACACAGTGTGTTTTACTGCCCGGGCCCTCTGTACCACGTCGGCCGGGCCCGTCTGTCCTCAGCTCCGGGGGTTGATCGAGGGTACTATCGTTAGCTCCCCATCATGGCTAGCGCTAGCTGTTTTGAATTACTTGTGCTGCTATTTTGCGAATTAGTTTTCTAAAGAATACATTTACCGATATGTTCTTATTTAAAATATCAGTCAACAGTTAAGCTAGTCCAACAGCGTAAGATATGGTTGTCATTGTAACTTGTCTGTAATTTTTTAAAAAAATATATATTTTAAATTTTAGTTGAAATGGGGTGGGAAACTTGGCTGATGTGAAAAAACGGTGGAGCAACAACGGGAAAGACCACCTCCAGTAAAAAAAGATGTGGAAAGCAGGCTTGCTCTGTTCCATAATGCAGGTATGATCCACTATGCTGTTTATTCTACCACACCGAAAAATCATTATTTTCATAGTTTTTACTCTGTTTCATAATTTCAAAATCTGATAAATATTTTTTTAGAGATTTTCCCAAAGTAATTGCAAATGGTCCAGCAAGTACTCAATCGGGGCATTTCTTTTTGAGAGCTGTGTAATGGTCAGTGTACTAGGGTTTTAAAATGACAGCCTCTTTTGAAAAATCCCTGATGCGTGTTTTTTGTTTTTTTAAAGGGTTTGTGATATCTACGTGCCCAGAAAAAAGTAAATCCATATGGGCCCCTCAGGATCGGATCCCCACACACAAAAAAGCATTCATTCATCGTAACCACCTTACAGTGCTCGGGGCTTTTAGCCCTCTACAGCTACTATATTTTTGTATACTACTAACTGTTGCGGGTGTTGTATGCATGTATTTTACATTTTCACACAGAACATTTTTTCTTGACTTGTCTTCTACTTACCTTTTTGTCTCTTTCCCATTGTCCAAGACATCACCACAACACACACCGTGAACCGATTTGGAGATACACTTTCCTGATTTCCCCAGTGAGTTTTTCCTCACTTTCATAAGTACAGTATTCATAATGCAATATGTCTAGGTTGGTTACATTTTAGGCATCACCCGGGGCCTCAGTTTGAGTTTTCAGTTTCAGAAAAAAAAAAAATAAATAAAAAAACAACGGCATACTTTGGACAAAAAGGTTTCAGGCTGAAAAAAACTTTGCAAACAAATAATGTTTGGCTTGGGGCCCTTTTGGGTCAAAGTTTTTTGATGTAATCTGTTTGAAGTCATTTTTTTTGAGGTCTCTTTTTTCTAGACCTAAACCTAACTCTTTAGTCAAAGAACAATTATTTTGGCTGTTTGACTGAGAGCTAAGCTAGTTTGAAGTCATAAATTGTGCAAATACCATGGCCAATAAATTTTTTTTTTTTATAAGTTTAAACCCACTAAGAGTTCCCAGGTCAAATAAAAAGGAAATTAAACATGATGTTATTTTGAAAGCGTTTGCCAGTTTCATTCTCTCTTTTCCCATTTTCCTTCTTTTTTGTGCCCTACCGTAGGAAACAGAAAGGGTTTGACACACTAACTGTGTAAAACATCCCCCCTAAATTTGTTTCCTTGTGTTCTTTTTTTTTCCAATGCGGGTTTTCTGACACGCAGAAAACTTCACCGGGTTCCTGTGGGGGTTCTTGCATTTGGGGCCAGGAGGACTGAAACGACTCCAACTGAACACCTTGCTGTCATGTTAAAGGGAAAAATCTTCTGCTGTGAGACGTTACTCGGGAAAGTGAATAGACTTTTGTTACACCCCTCTAATAATTATTCACTTCAGAGCTGTAATTTTAGATACGTTTGTAAAATTTGGTAGAATCATTACAAGTAATATTGTGGTGCTCCCAAGATTTCAGCCCAAAAACATTGTGTAGCAAAAAAAACATATTAATATTGTAGGGAAAAAACATTTTTTTTTCGTAGTTTTTTTTTATCCATATCTTTTCGGGCAAAATTTGACCCCGGGGGTTCTTTCTACTCTGAATGTAAATAAATGTGAATTGGAAAACAAGATTGGACAACGCGGGGTTCAGTATTTTTTCAGTGATCTTTTTGTATTAAGAGGTCACATAAAAAATGTTAATATTTTGCCTATTGTGCACAAATTTTCAAATTTTATTTAATAAATGTTTTGATTTTTTTATACTGCACATTTTGTGAGTTGTTTATTTTAAGTTGACTACACTAAGGTAATTTAAATGTATTTTTTTTAAAATTAAAAAGTGCTTTCTTTTGGTTAAGTTCTCCCACTCACAGTTTTTGATTTTTTAACCAGATTGAATTTGACTTTTCTTAAATTATTAAGGCTCACATCGTTCAAGAAGATGCTTACTCAAATAAAGCATGTTCAGCTTAAAAACCCTGATAAGTTTAAAACAACTTAATTGCTTTACTTAATTTTTCCAAGGCAATCGGTTTTTTCCCCGATTTTCCCAAATAAAACCAACTTGTTTGAATTTACGTGTGGTTATAAGGTCAAGTATTTTAATCCCCAGATTGCTGGTCCCTTGCAACCGAAAGGGTATTATAGTTGTAATCAGCCTATATGGCATTTCATCACTTTACTTGAAGCACCCCAAAACCATTTAGAGTAACTTTAATCCCATTTAATGCATTTACCAGTATTAAAGGCATTATAAAGAGTTTTATATAGAAACTATATAATTTAAAACCCTTTGATCCCCCGCAACAAAAATCGATTAGAAGGGGGCCGCAATCATGAATATTATAAAACTTGCCCCCATAACCATTATAAAAAACCTATATGTTTTGCTTATTGTTTAAAACCCTTTTGATAATTTTTGATGTTTTAATGATAGTTTTTAAACGTTTATAAGCATTCATTATTTTTTGTAAATGCATTATCTATGTGGGGATTGTCAGTGAGTTGTAACATTATAATGTATTATAATACCCGACCTTTTAAGTGATGATAAAATGCTTTATAGGTGTTTTGATTATTTTTATAAAGCATTTTGATCATTTATGGGGTTTATAAAATATAGTTAACAGTGCTATAATGTATTATAAAATCATTATATTTATTTTAATGCTTTTTAGAGATAGGGTAAGTGTTACCTAAATGGTAAGTAAAGGAGCAGTTTTACTATAATTACTATAGCTTATTTACTGCTAGTAAAGAATAGCGCCAAAATTTAAATGATTTTAATAAACAGGCATGTATATTTTGGTATATAAATGGGGATATTTAAATGAAAAAAGTTTAATTCAAGTATGGTTTAGTATACATCAAGTATAAGAAAAGTTATTTCAAGTACATTTCAGGTAAAAGAGTTGCACTTTTAAGTTTACAAAAGTGCAATGTAAGTAAAAACAAAAGTTACTTCAAGTAAACTGATGGTATATGAATGGTTTCCTTTAAGTAAAAGGGAAAGTACCATTCAAGTACAGATAATATATAATTTAAGTATACTCATATATACTTTATTTATACTTGAAGTAACCCTTAAAAATTTCTTGGTATACTCAAAGTGGCCAAATCGCTTCTTTTAGTATATAAGTATACTTTGAAGATAAAATAACTAGTACACATGTAAATACAATACTAGTACATAAAATTAAGTTACTTGGTACGTAAAGTTACTTGATCAAGTATACTTAAATCCCCTTAAGTATACTTGGAAAGGGAAATTTGAAATTTATTTTTTTGGTAAGGGGTGGGCCCCAAATCCAAAAAAAATTCACACCAAAAAGGGAACCAGGGGCACAGCTGAACACAAACACAACATACATCCCTTTGGGTCCCCTTTGGAAAAACTGTGTTTACGCAGGGAAAACCAATCAGAAAAAACAGTGCACACCCTGGAAATGCAAAGCCTGTGATGAGGCTCTCTGCTCATTCCAGAAGAAACTGTTTCCATGCCTGGCATCAGTGATGCTATTTGCCAGTGGAACGAGTGGGATATGTTTGTAAATAACTGTAAATAATAGAGTTTGTATCATAGTTAGAGCCTTATCCCTTTCCCCCTAATCCCCAAGACCCAAAGAACAGTTTTCTATCATGTAAAAAGTTGTTTATAATAATTTACTGTGTTTTTCAATAAATATGTGTGAAATTAATTTTCTGTTTTGTTTTTTCCTTTCTTTTTCTGATCATATAGCTTTTTCTACATTCATATGACACCACTACAGCAAGAATATTCTGAAAGCTCAGGTTGTCCTGAAAAAAAGGATGTCAAATACTTGATTGTGCATTACAGAGCTGAGGTTTTATTAGCATTAATACACAAGAAAACCAGGCGAGAGAAATATAGAAGAAAATGCCTTAGACCTGGAAGGGTTAATGTACAATATAATTTTATATTTTAACGTAAAAATTTCTTTTCACCGTCAGTGAACATGCCACTTGACGCCAACAAATATATTTGTGCCACTCTCCCTGCCCCCCCCCCCCCCCTGGATCATCTTGATGATGCTCAACATGATGGCGGAGGAGGGCATCGATGATGACGATGATGATGACGATGACGATGACGATGATGAGGAGGAGACTGTGGCACTTGTTGCCCCAGCCCCGCCCGCCCCCGGAGGAGTTCCGGCCTTGGACCAGGAGCTGGTCTATCCAAGCCCTGCCCCAGCCCCAGTCCCCCCTGGAGGAGGGCAGGGTCCGTCGGCCGCTGGCCCCAGGCTGGGCCCCCTTTGAAATTTCTGACCAGGACCTGGCGGAGGCCGGCCCTTCAACATGTAGGGATGACTCCAGCCACCCCTCCTGTTACACACTTCCAGTGGGACTTCTCAGATGGGGAGGTGGAACCTGATTCACCCCCACCCCACGGACCTACAGGATGGATGTGTCCCGGATGTTATGGGGCAGGGCCGGCATCCCCCAGGTCCTGGTCAGATACTGGGACTGAGGATGAGGATGGTCCCTCTGGTGCAGGGTGCGGGACACCCTCTTCCCAATATTTTACAGCAGTGGAGGAGATGGAGGTGGAGCCCAGTCCCCAGGCATATGAGACCTGGGAATCTCCCCTCCTTGGGTCAGAGTCCACCCAGTTTTCAACCCCTCTGGCACCCCTGTTTCCAGGCCAGGGCCCCTCAGCTCCGGTAGCTCATCATCTTACTGGAGCCTTTTCCTCTGTAGTCCCCACCCCAACACTGCCCAGCCCCCCATCCCCAGACTGCAGCCTTATTCTGAGCAGTCCCACCCCAACCCCCCCCAGCACCCCAATCACCCACCGCTCCAGGTCCCCTTTCCCCCATTTCTCATCACTCCATCGAGTAGGTTCTACTTTTCAAGTGTGTTTTAACTTTGTTGTTCCACTATATTAAAAAAAAAAGGTTAAATAATGTTAATAATTTAATGGTCAATGTTTTAAAAATGTTTTAAAACATGTTCTCTTGTAAGTTTAAAAAATACAAATAAATAATTGTGCAGGTAAAAATTAATTGACTCAGGTACTATTTATTAAAACTCATTAAATAATGTTCTGTTTAAAAAGCTCATTAAAGGTGACCTATTATGCTTTTTCCTCCTTTCTGGCCTATAAATGTTGTTACAATGTTGCATAATCATGTTAAACAATTCCACCGCATAAAGTAAACCAGGTTTCATGCATTTGGAAGTGAGCCCTGCAGCTGTTTTGGACGGCTCTGAATACTGTGTTTTGCCGTGTTTTTTATAGTCCCAAACCCAGGAAAGAGAGAGATGGGACCTTGAGTTACCCCCCTCCATTTGTAGGTGTTCTGAATCCAACGGTACCACTCCCGAGTCTCTAGGACTTATGGTTCCTGAGATGAGACATAACTTTTTGTTTATTTGTGCTACCGCCAAAGTAAACACATCATCAGAAAGGTCTCGACCCACAGAGCACAAATGTGTTAATCCCATCCCTGCACTCAGTTCAGGGGCTGAGTAATCAGGCTTCAAATGTTTCACATGTTGATTTCTCCAGTGCCATCATAAGGTATAGTGTTTTAAACCACGAATCCTAGTTCCCTCCGTCGAATGCTGCCATATGACGTGACTCCCGTTCCGATAGGACGCCCCCTTCAGGAGATATGGCTTAACTCCAGATCTGTATCTACAGGTCCCCCGTCAAATAGATACAAATCTGGTTGTCCATAGATACAATCCTGGAGTAAAAGTCCTCATTCACTCAGGGAGGGACATCCAAAAAGACAGTCACTTACCTGTGAGAACCTGTGAAAAAAACAGGCACTTACCTGTGAGAACCTGTGGAAAAAAACAGTCACTTACCTGTGAGAACCTGTGGAAAAAAAACAGTCACTTACCTGTGAGACCTGTGGAAAAAAACAGTCACTTACCTGTGAGAACCTGTGAAAAAAACAGTCACTTACCGTGAGAACCTGTGGAAAAAAAACAGTCACTTACCTGTGAGAACCTGTGGAAAAAAAAACAGACACTTACCTGTGAGAACCTGTGAAAAAAAACAGTCACTTACCTGTGAGAACCTGTGGGGGAAAAAAAACAGACACTTACCTGTGAGAACCTGTGAAAAAAACAGTCACTTACCTGTGAGAACCTGTGGGAAAAAAAACAGTCACTTACCTGTGAGAACCTGTGAAAAAAACAGGCACTTACCTGTGAGAACCTCTGGAAAAAAAACAGTCACTTACCTGTGAGAACCTGTAAAAAAAACAGTCGCTTACCTGTGAGAACCTGTGGGGGAAAAAAAACAGTCACTTACCTGTGAGAACCTGTGGAAAAAAAACAGTCACTTACCTGTGAGAACCTGTGAAAAAAAAAACAGTCACTTACCTGTGAGAACCTGTGAAAAAAAAACAGTCACTTACCTATGAGAACCTGTGAAAAAAACTTAACGGGCAGTTTGCGAGCCGAGACCTAGGTTTCCTCGTTCTCCCGGCAGTTTGCGAGCCGAGACCTAGGTTTCCTCGTTCTCCCGGTCCAGAGCTTTCCGTAGATACTGCTCCCGTTCCGATAGGACGCCACCCTCAGGAGATATGGCTTAATTCCAAATCTGTATCTATGGGTCCCTTATCAAATAGATACAAATCCGGGTGTCCATAGATACAAATCTGGTGTCACCTCTCTTTTTGGCCACAAACTTCCCAAGGTCGTAGAGAGTCAGTTGAGGGCTCTATTGACGCAAAAGGATTGATTTAGTGGGGGAAGACGTTGGTTGCGACGCGATCCGACCTTCCCTTCAATGTTATACCCAAAAAAAACCCATTCCATCCTAGTGGGGAACTGTCGGTCACCCACTTCCCGACGTCGTAGAGAGTCGGTTGAGGGCTCCATCTACGCAAAAGAGTCGATTTAGTGTAGGTAGACATTGGTTTCGACGCGATCCGACCTTCCCTTCCAAAGTTATAACCAAAGAACCCATTCCAACGTAGTGGGGAACTGTCGGTCACCCACTTCCCGACGTCGTAGGGGAGTCGGTTGAGGGCTCTATCGACGCGAAAGCATCGATTTAGTGGGGTAAACATTATTTGCCACGCGATCCGACCTTCCCTTCAAAAGTTATACCCAAAAAACCCATTCCAACCTAGTGGGGAAAATGTCGGTCACCACTTCCCGACGTCGTAGAGAGTCGGTTGAGGGCTCTATTGACGCGGAAGGGTCGATTCAGTGGGGGTAGACATTGGTTCCGACGCGATCCGACCTTCCTATCAAAAGTTATACCCAAAAAACCCATCCTGGTGTGCATACGCATGTACAGAAGTGGCGGAGCGCCGACACCCACGTTTCCTCGTTCTCCGGTCCGGAGCTTTCCGTAGATACCGCTCCTGTTCCGATAAGTCGCCCCCCTCAGGAGATATGGCTTAATTCCAAATTTGTATCTATGGGTTCTTTGTCACATAGATACAAATCCGGGTGTCCATAGATACAAATGTGGTGTCAACTCTCTGTTTGGCCACCAGCGGCCGCCAGAGCGTGCCAGCAACACATTTCATACGTCACATGATACAGCAAACACCCACCAACGGTAAACCATTTGAATTTCAATGGTGCCCCCCCTCCAAATTCAAATGAGAGCCATTTAGCAACGAATTCCAGGTTCATATCTACCCCATTCAAATTCAAACTCGTTTTAAAGTGTCTTCCCAAGAGAGCCAGCAATAAGGCAAGCACATTCACGCGTCTGGCACGACGCGGGGTATCAGGAAAAAAATTATCAGAAAAATAGCACACTGTCTTGGGTGAATAAGGGGAGTGCTTCCACATTCAATGTTAAAACGGCCTCCCGCCACCGGGTCTGTATCTATTTGAACTAATTTTCCAAAAGTGACCATAACTTTTTGTTTATTTGTGCTACCGCCAAAGTAAACACATCATCGGAAAGGGCTCGACCCACAGAGCACGAATGTGTTTAATCCCATCCCTGCACTCAGTTCAGGGCCGAGTAATCAGGCTTCAAATGTTCACATGGTGATTTCTCCAGTGCCATCATAAGTTATAGTGTTTTAAAACCACGAATCCTAGTTCCCTCCGTCAAATGCTGTCATATGACGTGACTCCCGTTCCGATAGGACGCCCCCTTCAGGAGAAATGGCTTAACTCCAGATCTGTATCTACGGGTCCCCCGACAAATAGATACGAATCTGGTCGTCCATAGATACAATCCTGGAATAAAAGTCCTTATTCACTCAGGGAGGGACAGCCAAGTGAGATAGAGAGATGGGACCTCGACCCCCCCCCCCCCCCCCCCCCATTTGTGCATACCCTGAATCCAACGGTACCACTCCCGAGTCTCTATGACATATGGTTCCCGAGATATGCTCATTGTCAAAAGCTGCTATAAATGCAGATTATAGCAGGTTTTGACAGGAGTGGTAGGACCTGGTTCTATGTGTTCTAGAAATTTGGAACCTTGGGTCCTGGAGGTGGAGGGGGACATGGCCTGGTAGATTAGCCGGCGAGGGAGGCTTCTTGGCGGGCAGGGAAGGGCCGTGGAGGTCCCGGGGGGACCACGGAGGTCCCCGGACAACCCTCTGTAGGAGATTCTGGGACACTGCGGTGAGGTTTCAGGCTGGGGGGCTGTCTGCAACAGATTGCAGCGCAGCCCGGTGGTGTGGGCACCTCATATCTCCGTTGAGAAACAAAAGAGAGAGAAGAGGAATGGGGAGAGGGAGGAGGAGGGGGAGGAGGAGCAAGAGGGGAGGAAGAAGGAGGAAGAGGAGCAGGAAGAGGGACAAGAGGGAAGGGAAGGGGAGGAGCTTGGCTCTCCTCTGTCTCCTGCTGGAGTTGAGGTGACCAGTCCCATCTCTGGTCTGTCATGGTGGCAGCCGTGGCAGTCTGTCTCACAGGAACTGGTGTAGATGTGAGCTCTGTGCTGTGTCTGGGTGGAGCATGTACCTCTGCTGTCACTGTCATGACCTGTGCTGCCGGCGGTTGTGGTTGTGGAGCTGCAGGCAGTTGTGGTTGTGGAGCTGCAGACTGTACAGCAACCTCGTGTGTGGTGGGTTGTCTCACTGTCAGGTCTGAGGATGAGTCATCAGTCGTCTGGCAGCTGGTGTGCACCCTTTCAGGTGCTGGAGGTTGTTGAGTCGCTTCCCTGGCGGCTGGTGGGCTTGTGGATCCAGCCCCCAGTCTCTGTGTCAGTGTAGCTCGGGTGCTGCTCACCATCTCTGGTTGTAGCCTGCGGCCAAAGTGTCGCCTGGCCCAAGCTGCTGCTATATCAAAGTTCTGATGCCAATCAGTCACTGACAGCTGGATTAGGATCTGAATGTCATTTTGCATGCTGTCTTGGTAGTGATCTCTGAGAATCATAATTGTGTTTTGTTCCCAGTACTTAGCATTGCCCTCTATTAGCGACCGTGTTGTAGCACTTGGAGCTGCTGGTTTAATAGTAGAGGCTAAGCTATAGGTCATTTTGGCAATGGAGGCCGGTGGTTCTTGTGCAGTCACATTTTTGAGGTGATGAGCAGCCTTTATAATACGGTGAATGATACGTGTTTTCAGGCTGAAATCAGGGTCTGTGGACGGCGATCCGTCGGTTCTGCGGTCTCGTCTGGTTCCACTGGACCCCTGCACATACCTTCTCTGGTCTCTGTTGTCCGTTCTGGGACGCCAGTATCTGTTGCGAGTGTTCTGGTGATATCTGTTGTCAGACTGGCGGCGGCCCTGGCCTCGGAGAGAGCCGCTGCGTCCCGGCCGGGTGCCGCGGCCGGCCCTGGCGGCCGAAGCATAAGTGCGCCGGCTGCGGGATGGTTGAGCATACCGGTGGTTGGAAGGAGCTGGTCTCGGCGGTGAAGGAGTTAGCTCACGATATCTCTTCCTTCCTCTTTTGTAATTCACCACTGTCCATTCATTCTGCCGGCTGCGGTCGGCCATCTTTAAATCAGTGCCGTTGACTTCGTCATGCTAATGGCTAATACACTGCTAAACTGCTACTAAAATTAAAATGATAAAACGTGATGGTCGTGAACAAAAAGCGAGCTTTATTTTCAAGCTGATGCAACGTTTCGGTCTTTAAAAAGATCTTCTTCGGGCAAATAACGTGTATTAATCTCACTCACACTGTCACTGTCAATCGTGGTAGCCGAGTCCGGAGAGCGCGAGGCCAAAAGAGAGCGCGTGGAAGCCAAAACTTCCGTATAGCGTCATTCTTGCCGTTCCAGTCTCTTTCACAATAAGAGTCCTACCATTTCCGTTTTCTTCACAATAAGAGTTCAACCAATTGTCACCGCCCGTCACCATGGGAACCATTAACAACAAATAATCGCCGTCAACATATATCTACATGCACAACAATAAATCTGCATCATTTTGTGTCATGTGCAATTTGTACATCAATAATAATTTGCTGATTCATGTGCACAATTGTACTTTTCCTTTTCCTGTATTTTAAATAAAAAGTATTAATTACTTTTATGTTATTTATTTATTAATTAAGTGGAAATTAGGGTCAGAAATTTTATTCCCATGGTGAAGGTTAGGGTTAGGAGAGCATTTGGGTTAGGGCTCAAATCCATATATTAATTAATTAGGTTTAGGCATATAGTACCCCTTAATAATTGGTTAGGGTTAGGAAAGGGCCTGGGTTAGGGCTCAATTAGTTCTCTGATATTCAAATCTATAAAAATTAATTAGGTTTAGGCAAGAAGGAAAATTGGTTAGGTTTAGGGCCCAAAAAATTCTAGCAAGGGCCTCAGTACTGGGACCATGCGTCCCACTCCTCAGACTCGGCCGGAGAGACACGTGACCATCACTAATAAAACAATATAGTAGCAGCATATTCAGAAATATAGCAGAGTTGTAAACAATTACAATCAGCAGTTCAAAACATGATCCTGCCATTAAGTACATTCTTAATCATGTTACAGAACAAATTCAAATTTTCCTTGCATTAGAACTGGAATAAATATATTCTGGCACTGAGATAAATACAGTAATACAAATTATAAAGTGCCATTCTTAATAAACAGTCTGTATAACACAAAGAGGCAGGAATAATTTCCTGTAATCCTGAGAGGACAATCACATTCAAGGCCTTGGCAGCCATATTTGTAGTTTTCTTGTACATAGTCATTCAAATAGAATCCATTATTGGTCTCCCTTTGTTCCTGTACAATTTTTTACATGCATCATTACATAATAAAATACAATTATTTTTGTCATCCTGGGAAATACATTACATAATAAATTCACAAGAATTACTTGACATGAAATTAATCTGTTTATTCGTCATCATCATATTATCCAATAGAAGCAGATAAAGCAGTGCATGTGATCAAAAGTGAGCAAAACCTCAATGAGGGAGAGAACGCCAGGACCACGGACAGCGAGGCACGGGCCGGTTAGGAATATTAAAAATTAAATGTTGACGCCGAAGGCGGCGACATTGAATGCACAGACCATCAACTGTCCATTAGTCAAAGCCACTCTCACTTTTCATTAAGGCCTCCCGGTTGGAGTGTACCCAATTTGTGTATCCAGAGCCTCTAAATTTTTTTCTCCTCTGGGCTGTGGACCACTGTGAATTACACTGTAGAATTGTTGCCTTCAGGGACTCCCAACCATGTTGGACAAAATGCTTCACCAAAGGAGTATGTAATTCCTTTTTTCTATTAATATTGTACCTGTGCTGTGTGAATCTAACAAGCAAGGTGTTACCAGTTTCACCTACATATTGCATATTACATTTTTTACACATAATTAGGTACACACAATTTTTGCTCTGTGCACTGCCATATCTATAAGTTGGAAAAACCTCTTTATTCTGTTGATTTTGCACCCAGATGGTGTGCTGAAAAAATTCTCCGTGCCGTATTGGTCTGGAGTGAGAGAGTTTTTTTCATTTTTGCTTTTTACCAGGAATCCTTGTAAATTTCTATTTTTTCTGTAAGCAGCAATAATTCTATAGTCCTGTAACAGCTGAGTTTTGTTTGAAAAATTCTGAAAATTATCTCTGATCACCTTCATTAATTTTACTGCTGAGGGAGAATACGTAGTCACCACTGGAAGTAAAGAACTGACATCCTGAGGTTTGGTTTGTTGGAATGTCTTAAAAACTCTCCTTAAAAAAGGCCTAGAGTACCCCCTTGTGGACAAAGCTGCAAACAACACTTTAGTGGCTTCTCTGAAATCTTCTTGTCTCGTACATATTCTATGAAATCTCAATAATTGTGATTTTACAAGGCCTGCATACGTGTGTTTTGGGTGGAAACTTGTTTTAAAAAGCAGAGCATGAGTGTCTGTTTCCTTAAAAAATACTTTGATATCAAGTTTCCCTGTTTTAGAAAAATCAGGCCCTTTATATGTTGTTGTGTCCAGAAAATTTACAGCAGTGTCGTGAAGGTCAGATTTAATTTTTATGGAAGAGTTATGATTATTCAGAATTCCAAGAAATGTATCAAAATCCTCTCTTGAATGTGGCCATATTCCCCAAATATCATCCAAATATCTGTAAAATACTGTAGGCTTTTTAGGGCAGGAGGCCAAAGCTGCTACTTCCCATTCAGCCATAAAAATATTTGCATAAGCAGGTGCAAATTTCTTTCCCATAGCTGTGCCTTTAATTTGCAAAAAATATTCACCATTCAATTCAAAATCATTTCTGGTCAAATTTATTTCCAGTAATTGCAATAATTCTTTGTCAGGTCTCCTGCTGTTTGGATATTTGAAGAAGATATTTTTTACGGCCTGTATGCCTTCTGTAATGTCAATATTCGTATATAGGCTATCAATATCCATAGTGAACAAAAATGCATTTGAAGGGATCTGAATGTGTTTAACTTTTTCCACAAAATCATACGTATCTTTAATATAACTGTCATGTTTCATCAAGAGAGGATTAAGATAATAATCAGTAAACTCAGCTGTATAATAAGTGTCACTGCTACAATCAGAGACAATTGGTCTCCCTGGAGGGATTTCACCTGGTTTACTCCATTTTAAAGGATCCTTATGAATTTTAGGCAGCATGTAAAAGAGCCTGGGTCGGGGCTCAGAGTCTCCCAGTAAATAGAATTTTTGTTTCAAATTTATAAATTTTTTATCTAATAATGAATTAATAATTTTTTCAATTAAGGGAATAGTGTCCATATAAATAGGTTTCTTTAATTTGGAATAATAAGTAGTATCATTAAGTTGTCTGTATCCTTCCCATAAATATTGTTCTCTATCCACAAGGACCACTGCACTGCCCTTGTCAGCCGGCTTGATGATGATATGTTTATTATTACATAATTCAAAAAGTGCTTCAAATTCCACTGTGCTGAGGTTCTGTTTGACCCAGCCAATTTTAAAGTTGTTGTGAAAGTGCTGAATATCAGCCTCAATCAACGCCAGGACTTCAGGTGGCAGTGTGCCTTTAGGAGGGAACCATTTGGATTTGGGGGTGAAAGGAGGACACTGTGATTCTGGTTTGTGTTCAAAATACACTGCTAATTTTAATCTCCTATGATACTCTTGTAAATCAAACCTGATTTGTTCCCTTAAATTTTTGTTGCTGCCCTTGGTGGGAATAAAATTTAGGCCTCTATTGAGGAGGGAGAGTTGTGCTGCCTTCAATTCAAAGTTTCTGCATAAATTCAAAACATTCTTACTCCCCGTCTGTACCGTTTGATTCACGGGATATTTATTTTAAAGCTTGGATCCAGTGATCCAGCATTTCCTTGGCTGTTGTGTGAGTCCAGTGTACTGCATCTCTGTCTGTGCTGAAGTGCATCCTGGGAAGTTTAGGGATGAAGTGGTAGTTTGTTAACAATGTACATGTTCAACCTTCTCAAATTTTCCTGCTCTCTGTGAGGCAGGGCTCTGGAGAAGTTAATCTCCGGGACCAGAATCTGGGCCTGAGGAAAGGCCAGCTTAGCCATTCTCATGGCTCTCTGTAACTGTTTAATTGCGGTCTGGTCAGTTTTTTGAGCCCTGTTGTTGAGGCCGAAGGCTAAGATTACCTTTTGGACCGTGGTGGTGACATTGGTTCGGGCCAGAATGGCTTCAGCGTGTCTGAATGTGGCCCCTGGGAAACTGTCAATCTGAAGGTCCGCCTCCTGAAAGGGAGGGAACCTGGCTAGGTTAGAGTCACCTACCATGAGCCATTTTTTGCGGGAAGTCAGACACCACTCTTTCATCTTTCTCGTCGTGTTGATGTGTCTAGTGGGTCTGCGAGGCAGTGTGTTTGGTGGAGCCGCAGGTGTTGTGGGTGGGCCAAATTGTAGTTGGCTCTGTGTGGACCTGAGTATTGGGCGAGAGAGAGAGGGAAGAGGAAGAGAAGGTGCTCCCGGCGGTGGTTGGTTCATAGGTGTAGCCGAGGATGACGTGGTTCTGGTAGGTTGGTTCCTGATGTTGGAATCTGCCTCTGGCGTGAGGGCACACAGGATGTCATCCTCTTCCTCTACTATCAGCTGTGAAGTGATGGGTGGAGGAGGATGAGGAGGTCCAGATGTGCTGGTGGAAGGAGCAGGTGCTGATCTGGGCCTCCGGGTGGTTCTCTGCTCCTTCGGTGAGGCCTGGGTTAGAGGCAGAACAGGAGAGAGAGTGGGAGGAGAATGGGCGGGGGAAGAAGAAGGGGAAAGTTGAGAAAGAAAAGAGAGAGAAGAGGAATGGGGAGAGGGAGGAGGAGGGGGAGGAGGAGCAAGAGGGGAGGAAGAAGGAGGAAGAGGAGCAGGAAGAGGGACAAGAGGGAAGGGAAGGGGAGGAGCTTGGCTCTCCTCTGTCTCCTGCTGGAGTTGAGGTGACCAGTCCCATCTCTGGTCTGTCATGGTGGCAGCCGTGGCAGTCTGTCTCACAGGAACTGGTGTAGATGTGAGCTCTGTGCTGTGTCTGGGTGGAGCATGTACCTCTGCTGTCACTGTCATGACCTGTGCTGCCGGCGGTTGTGGTTGTGGAGCTGCAGGCAGTTGTGGTTGTGGAGCTGCAGACTGTACAGCAACCTCGTGTGTGGTGGGTTGTCTCACTGTCAGGTCTGAGGATGAGTCATCAGTCGTCTGGCAGCTGGTGTGCACCCTTTCAGGTGCTGGAGGTTGTTGAGTCGCTTCCCTGGCGGCTGGTGGGCTTGTGGATCCAGCCCCCATCTCTGTGTCAGTGTAGCTCGGGTGCTGCTCACCATCTCTGGTTGTAGCCTGCGGCCAAAGTGTCGCCTGGCCCAAGCTGCTGCTATATCAAAGTTCTGATGCCAATCAGTCACTGACAGCTGGATTAGGATCTGAATGTCATTTTGCATGCTGTCTTGGTAGTGATCTCTGAGAATCATAATTGTGTTTTGTTCCCAGTACTTAGCATTGCCCTCTATTAGCGACCGTGTTGTAGCACTTGGAGCTGCTGGTTTAATAGTAGAGGCTAAGCTATAGGTCATTTTGGCAATGGAGGCCGGTGGTTCTTGTGCAGTCACATTTTTGAGGTGATGAGCAGCCTTTATAATACGGTGAATGATACGTGTTTTCAGGCTGAAATCAGGGTCTGTGGACGGCGATCCGTCGGTTTCTGCGGTCTCGTCTGGTTCCACTGGACCCCTGCACATACCTTCTCTGGTCTCTGTTGTCCGTTCTGGGACGCCAGTATCTGTTGCGAGTGTTCTGGTGATATCTGTTGTCAGACTGGCGGCGGCCCTGGCCTCGGAGAGAGCCGCTGCGTCCCGGCCGGGTGCCGCGGCCGGCCCTGGCGGCCGAAGCATAAGTGCGCCGGCTGCGGGATGGTTGAGCATACCGGTGGTTGGAAGGAGCTGGTCTCGGCGGTGAAGGAGTTAGCTCACGATATCTCTTCCTTCCTCTTTTGTAATTCACCACTGTCCATTCATTCTGCCGGCTGCGGTCGGCCATCTTTAAATCAGTGCCGTTGACTTCGTCATGCTAATGGCTAATACACTGCTAAACTGCTACTAAAATTAAAATGATAAAACGTGATGGTCGTGAACAAAAAGCGAGCTTTATTTTCAAGCTGATGCAACGTTTCGGTCTTTAAAAAGATCTTCTTCGGGCAAATAACGTGTATTAATCTCACTCAACACTGTCACTGTCAATCGTGGTAGCCGAGTCCGGAGAGCGCGAGGCCAAAAGAGAGCGCGTGGAAGCCAAAACTTCCGTATAGCGTCATTCTTGCCGTTCCAGTCTCTTTCACAATAAGAGTCCTACCATTTCCGTTTTCTTCACAATAAGAGTTCAACCAATTGTCACCGCGTCACCATGGGAACCATTAACAACAAATAATCGCCGTCAACATATATCTACATGCACAACAATAAATCTGCATCATTTTGTGTCATGTGCAATTTGTACATCAATAATAATTTGCTGATTCATGTGCACAATTGTACTTTTCCTTTTCCTGTATTTTAAATAAAAAGTATTAATTACTTTTATGTTATTTATTTATTAATTAAGTGGAAATTAGGGTCAAAAATTTTATTCCCATGGTGAAGGTTAGGGTTAGGAGAGCATTTGGGTTAGGGCTCAAATCCATATATTAATTAATTAGGTTTAGGCATATAGTACCCCTTAATAATTGGTTAGGGTTAGGAAAGGGCCTGGGTTAGGGCTCAATTAGTTCTCTGATATTCAAATCTATAAAAATTAATTAGGTTTAGGCAAGAAGGAAAATTGGTTAGGTTTAGGGCCCAAAAAATTCTAGCAAGGGCCTCAGTACTGGGACCATGCGTCCCACTCCTCAGACTCGGCCGGAGAGACACGTGACCATCACTAATAAAACAATATAGTAGCAGCATATTCAGAAATATAGCAGAGTTGTAAACAATTACAATCAGCAGTTCAAAACATGATCCTGCCATTAAGTACATTCTTAATCATGTTACAGAACAAATTCAAATTTTCCTTGCATTAGAACTGGAATAAATATATTCTGGCACTGAGATAAATACAGTAATACAAATTATAAAGTGCCATTCTTAATAAACAGTCTGTATAACACAAAGAGGCAGGAATAATTTCCTGTAATCCTGAGAGGACAATCACATTCAAGGCCTTGGCAGCCATATTTGTAGTTTTCTTGTACATAGTCATTCAAATAGAATCCATTATTGGTCTCCCTTTGTTCTGTACAATTTTTTACATGCATCATTACAAATAAAATACAATTTTTTTTCATCCTGGAAATACATTACATATAAATTCACAAGAATTACTTGACATGAAATTAATCGTTTTCGTCATCATCATATTACCATAGAAGCAGATAAAGCGTGCATGTGATCAAAAGTGAGCAAACCTCAAGAGGAGAGAACGCCAGGACACGCAGCGAGGCACGGGCCGGTTGGATATTAAAATTAAATGTTGCGCCAAGGCGGCGACTTGTGCACAGCACAATGTCCATTAGTCAAAGCCCTCACTTTATTAGGCCTCCGGTTGGAGTGTCCCAATTTGTGTATCCGAGCTCTCAATTTTTTCCTCTGGCTGTGGACCACTGTAATTAACTGTAGAATTGTTGCTTCAGGACTCCCAACCATGTTGGACAAAATGCTCACAAGGTATGTATCCTTTTTTCTATTAAATTGTACTGTGCTGTGTGAATCTAACACAAGTGTTACAGTTTCACCTACTATTGCATTTACATTTTTTCACATAATAGGTACACACAATTTTTGCTCTGTTCACTGCCAATCATAAGTGGAAAACCTCTTTATTCTGTTGATTTTGCACCCAGATGGTGTGCTGAAAAATTCTCCGTGCCGTTTGGTTGGTGAGAGAGTTTTTTCATTTTTGCTTTTACCAGGATCTTGTAAATTTCTATTTTTCTGTAAGCAGCAATATTCTATAGTCCTGTAAAGCTGAGTTTTTTTGAAAATTCTGAAAAATCTTGATCACTCATTAATTTTACTGTGAGGAGATCGTAGTCACCATGGAAGTAAAGAACGACATCCTGGTTTGGGTTGTTGGAATGTCTTAAAACTCCTTAAAAAGCCTAGAGTACCCCCTTGTGACAAGCTGCAAACAACACTTTAGTGGCTCTCTGAATCTTCTTGTCTCGTACTATTCTATGAATTCATAATTTGATTTACAAGGCCTGCATACGTGTGTTTTGGGGAAACTTGTTTTAAAAGCAGAGCATGAGTGTTGTTCCTTAAAATACTTTGATATCAAGTTTCCTGTTTTGAAAAATAGGCCCTTTATATGTTGTTGTGTCCAAAAATTTACAGCAGTGTCGTGAAGGTCAGATTTAATTTTTATGGAAGAGTTAGATATTCAGATTCAAGAAATGTATCAAAATCCTCTCTTGAATGGGCCATTCCCCAAATATCATCCAAATATCTGTAAAATACTGTGGCTTTAGGGCAGGAGGCCCAAGCTGCTACTTCCATTCGCCATAAAATATTGCATAGCAGTGCAATTCTTTCCCATAGCGTGCTTTAATTTGCAAAAATATTCACCATTCAATCAAAATCATTTTGGTCAATTATTTCTATTGCAATAATTCTTTGTCAGGTCTCCTGCGTTTGGATATTGAGAAATTTTTTACGGCTGTATGCCTTCGTAAGTCAATATCGTATAAGGCATCATATCCTGTGAAAAAATGCATTTGAAGGGATCTGAAGTGTTTAACTTTTTCCACAAAATCTACGTATCTTTAATATAAATGTCATGTTTCATCAAGAGGATTAAGATATATCAGTAAACTCAGCTGTATAAAGTGTCATTGGTACAACAGAGACAATTGGTCTCCTGGAGGATTACCTGGTTTACTCCATTTTAAAAGGATCCCCCCGAATTTTAGGCAGCATGAAAGGCTGGGTCGGGGCTAGGAAGTTCCCAGTAAAATAGAATTTTTGTTTCAAATTTATAAATTTTTTATCTAATAATGATTAATAATTTTTCAATTAAGGAAAATGTCCATTAAATAGGTTCTTTAATTTGAATAATAAGTAGTTCTTAAGTTGTCTGTATCCTTCCCATAAATATTGTTCTCTATCACAAGGGCCACTGCCTGCCTGTCAGCCGGCTTGATGATGTATGTTTATTATTACATAATTCAAAAGTGCTTCAATTCCATGTGTGAGTTCTGTTTGACCACCAATTTTAAGTGTTGTGAAAGTGCTGAATATCAGCCTCATCAAAGCAGTTAGGTGGCAGTGTGCCTTTAGGGGACCATTTGGATTTGGGGGTGAAAGGAGGACACGGTTTGGGTTGTGTTCAAAATACATGCTAATTTATCTCCATGATACTTTGAAATCAAACTCATTGTTCCTTAAATTTTGTTGCTGCCCTTGGGGGAATAAAATTTAGGCCTATGAGGAGGGAAGTTGTGCTGCCTTAATTCAAGTTTCTGCTAATTCAAACATTCTTACTCCCCGTCTGTACCGTTTGATTCACGGGGAATTATTTTAAAGCTTGGATCCAGGATCAGCTTTCTTGCTGTTGTGTGAGTCCGTGTACTGCATTCTGCTGTGCTGAATATCCTGGGAGTTTAGGATGAGTGGTAGTTTTACAATGTACATTTCAACCTTCTCAAATTTTCCTGCTCTGTAGGGAGGGCTCTGGGAAGTTAATCTCGGGACAGAATCGGGCCTGAGAAGGCCAGCTTAGCCATCTCATGGCTCCGTAACGTTTAATTGCGGTCTGGTCTTTTTGAGCCCTGTTGTTTAGGCCGAAGGCTAAAATACCTTTTGGACCGTGGTGGGACATTGGTTCGGGCCAGATGGCTTCAGCGTGTCTGAATGTGGCCCCGGGAAACGTCAATCTGAATCCGCTCGAAAGGGAGGGAACCTGGCTAGGTTAGAGTACCTCATGAGCCATTTTTTGCGGGAAGTCACACCTTTTTTCATCTTCTCGTCGTGTTGATGTGTCTAGGGGTTGGAGGCAGTGTGTTTGGTGGGAGCGCAGGTGTTGTGGGTGGGCCAAATGTAGTTGGCTCTGTGTGACTGAGTATTGGGGAGAGAGAAGGAGAGGAAGAGAAGGTGCTCCGCGGTGTTGTTCATGGTGTAGCGAGATGACGTGGTCTGGTAGGTTGGTTCCTGATGTTGGAATCTGCCTGGCGTGAGGGCACCGGGTGTCATCCTCTTCCTCTACTACGTGTGAAGTGATGGGTGGAGGAGGATGGGAGGTCCAGTGTGCGGTGGAAGGGAGGTGTGTCTGGGCCTCCGGGGGGTTCTCTGCCCTTCGGTGAGGCTGGGTTGGGCAGAACAGGAGAGAGGTGGAGGGGAATGGGCGGGGGAGAAGAGGGGAAAGTTGAGAAAGAAAAAAGAAAGAGGAAGGGGGAGGGGGGAGGGGGAGGGGAGCAGAGGGAGGAAGAAGGAGGAAGAGGAGCAGGAAGAGGGACAGAGGGAAGGGAAGGGAGGAGCTTGGCTCTCTCGTCTCCTGCTGGAGTTGAGGTGACCAGCCATCTCTGGTTGTCATGGTGGCAGCGTGGCAGTCTGCTCACGGAACTGGTGTAGATGTGAGCTCTGGCTGTGTCTGGGTGGACATGTACCTTGTGTCCTGCTGACCTTGCTGCCGGCGGTTGTGGTTGGGAGCTGAGGCAGTTGTGGTGGGACTGCAGATGTACACAACCGTGTGTGGTGGGTTGTCTCATGTCAGGTTGAGATGAGCATCATCGTCTGGACTGGTGGCACCCTTTCAGGTGTGAGGTTGTTGAGTTTCTTCCCTGGCGCTGGTGGCTTGTGGATCCAGCCCCAGCTCTGTGTCATGTAGCTCGGGTGCTGCTCACATCTTGGTTGTAGCCTGCGCCAAAGTGTCGCTGGCCAAGCTGCTGCTTATCAAGTTGATGCCATCATCACTGACAGCTGGATTAGGATTGAATGTCATTTTATGCTGTTTGGTAGTGATTTGAGAATCATAATTGTGTTTGTTCCAGTACTTAGCTTGCCCTCTATTACGACCGTGTTGTAGCACTTGGAGCTGTGGTTTAATAGTAGGGCTAAGTATAGGTATTTGGCAAGGAGGCCGGTGGTTCTGTGCAGTCACTTTTTGAGTGATGAGCAGCCTTTATTACGGTGAATGATACGTTTTTCAGCTGAAATCAGGTCTGTGGCGGCGATCCGTCGTTCTGCGGTCTTCTGGTTCCACTGACCCTGCACATACTTCTCTGGTTCGTTGTCCGTTTTGGGAGCCGTATCTTTGCGAGTGTTGGTGATATGTGTCAGACTGGCGGGGGCCCTGGCCTGAGGGCGCGCGTCCCGGGGTGCCGCGGCGGCCCTGGCGGCGAAGCATAATGCGCGGCGCGGGATGGTTGAGCTACCGGTGGTTGGAAGGAGCTGGTCTCGGCGGTGAGGAGTAGCTCACGTATCTTTCCTTCTTTTTGTATCACACTGCCATCATTCTGCCCGGGTGCGGTCGGCCATCTTAAATCAGTGCGTGACTTCGTCATGCTAAGGGTAATACACGCTAAACTGTACTAAAATTAAAATGTAAAACGTGAGGTCGGAACAAAAAGCGAGCTTTATTTCAAGCTGATGCAACGTTTCGGTTTAAAAAGATCTTTCAGGCAATAACGTGTATTAACTCACTCACACTTCACGTCAATGGGTGCCGAGTCCGAGAGGCGAGGCCAAAGAGAGCGCGGGAGCCAAAACTTCCGTATAGCGATTCTTGCGTTCCAGTCTCTTTCACATAGAGTCCTACATTTCCGTTTTCTTCACAATAAGAGTTCAACCAATTGTCACCGCGTACCATGGAACATAACAAAATAATCGCCGTCAACATAATCTACATGCACAACAATAAATCTGCATCATTTTGTGTCATGTGCATTGTACTCAATAATAATTTGCTGATTCATGTGCACAATGTACTTTTCTTTTCCTGTATTTTAAATAAAAAGTATTAATTACTTTTATGTTATTATTTATTAATTAAGTGGAAATTAGGGTCAGAAATTTTATTCCCATGGTGAAGTTAGGGTTAGGAGAGCATTTGGGTTAGGGCTCAAATCCATATATTAATTAATTAGGTTTAGGCATAAGTACCCCTTAATAATTGGTTAGGGTTAGGAAAGGGCCTGGGTTAGGGCTCAATTAGTTCTCTGATATTCAAATCTATAAAAATTAATTAGGTTTAGGCAAGAAGGAAAATTGGTTAGGTTTAGGGCCCAAAAAATTCTAGCAAGGGCCTCAGTACTGGGACCATGCGTCCCACTCCTCAGACTCGGCCGGAGAGACCGTGACCATCACTAATAAAACAATATAGTAGCAGCATATTCAGAAATATAGCAGAGTTGTAAACAATTACAATCAGCAGTTCAAAACATGATCCTGCCATTAAGTACATTCTTAATCATGTTAAGAACAAATTCAAATTTTCCTTGCATTAGAACTGGAATAAATATATTCTGGCACTGAGATAAATACAGTAATACAAATTATAAAGTGCCATTCTTAATAAACAGTCTGTATAACACAAAGAGGCAGGAATAATTTCCTGTATCCTGAGAGGACAATCACATTCAAGGCCTTGGCAGCCATATTTGTAGTTTTCTTGTACATAGTCATTCAAATAGAATCCATTATTGGTCTCCCTTTGTTCCTGTACAATTTTTTACATGCATCATTACATAATAAAATACAATTATTTTTGTCATCCTGGGAAATACATTACATAATAAATTCCAAGAATTACTTGACATGAAATTATCTGTTTATTCGTCATCATCATATTATCCAATAGAAGCAGATAAAGCAGTGCATGTGATCAAAAGTGAGCAAAACCTCAATGAGGGAGAGAACGCCAGGACCACGGACAGCGAGGCACGGGCCGGTTAGGAATATTAAAAATTAAATGTTGACGCCGAAGGCGGCGACATTGAATGCACAGACCATCAATGTCCATTATCAAAGCCATCTCACTTTTCATTAAGGCCTCCCGGTTGGAGTGTACCCATTTGTGTATCCAGAGCCTCTCAATTTTTCTCCTCTGGGCTGTGGACCACTGTGAATTACACTGTAGAATTGTTGCCTTCAGGGACTCCCAACCATGTTGGACAAAATGCTTCACCAAAGGAGTATGTAATTCCTTTTTTCTATTAATATTGTACCTGTGCTGTGTGAACTAACAAGCAAGGTGTTACCAGTTTCACCTACATATTGCATATTACATTTTTTACACATAATTAGGTACACACAATTTTTGCTCTGTGCACTGCCATATCTATAAGTTGGAAAAACCTCTTTATTCTGTTGATTTTGCACCCAGATGGTGTGCTGAAAAAATTCTCCGTGCCGTATTGGTCTGGAGTGAGAGAGTTTTTTTCATTTTTGCTTTTACCAGGAATCCTTGTAAATTTCTATTTTTTCTGTAAGCAGCAATAATTCTATAGTCCTGTAACGCTGAGTTTTGTTTGAAAAATTCTGAAAATTATCTCTGATCACCTTCATTAATTTTACTGCTGAGGGAGAATACGTATCACCACTGGAAGTAAAGAACTGACATCCTGAGGTTTGGTTTGTTGGAATGTCTTAAAAACTCTCCTTAAAAAAGGCCTAGAGTACCCCCTTGTGGACAAAGCTGCAAACAACACTTTAGTGGTTCTCTGAAATCTTCTTGTCTCGTACATATTCTATGAAACTCAATAATTGTGATTTTACAAGGCCTGCATACGTGTGTTTTGGGTGGAAACTTGTTTTAAAAAGCAAGCATGAGTGTCTGTTTCCTTAAAAAATACTTTGATATCAAGTTTCCCTGTTTTAGAAAAATCAGGGCCCTTTATATGTTGTTGTGTCCAGAAATTTACAGCAGTGTCGTGAAGGTCAGATTTAATTTTTATGGAAGGTTATGATTATTCAGAATTCCAAGAAATGTATCAAAATCCTCTCTTGAATGTGGCCATATTCCCCAAATATCATCCAAATATCTGTAAAATACTGTAGGCTTTTTAGGGCAGGAGGCCAAAGCTGCTACTTCCCATTCAGCCATAAAAATATTGCATAAGAGGTGCAAATTTCTTTCCCATAGCTGTGCTTTAATTTGCAAAAAATATTCACCATTCAATTCAAATCATTTCTGGTCAAATTTTATTTCCAGTAATTGCAATAATTCTTTGTCAGGTCTCCTGCTGTTTGGATATTTGAAGAAAATTTTTTTTACGGCCTGTATGCCTTCTGTAATGTCAATATTCGTATATAGGCTATCAATATCCATAGTGAACAAAAATGCATTTGAAGGGATCTGAATGTGTTTAACTTTTTCCACAAAATCATACGTATCTTTAATATAACTGTCATGTTTTATCAAGAGAGGATTAAGATAATAATCAGTAAACTCAGCTGTATAATAAGTGTCACTGCTACAATCAGAGACAATTGGTCTCCCTGGAGGATTTCACCTGGTTTACTCCATTTTAAAGGATCCTTATGAATTTTAGGCAGCATGTAAAAGAGCCTGGGTCGGGGCTCAGAGTCTCCCAGTAAATAGAATTTTGTTTCAAATTTATAAATTTTTTATCTAATAATGAATTAATAATTTTTCAATTAAGGGAATAGTGTCCATATAAATAGGTTTCTTTAATTTGGAATAATAAGTAGTATCATTAAGTTGTCTGTATCCTTCCCATAAATATTGTTCTCTATCCACAAGGACCACTGCACTGCCCTTGTCAGCCGGCTTGATGATGATATGTTTATTATTACATAATTCAAAAAGTGCTTCAAATTCCACTGTTGCTGAGGTTCTGTTTGACCCAGCCAATTTTAAAGTTTGTTGTGAAAGTCTGAATATCAGCCTCAATCAACGCCAGGACTTCAGGTGGCAGTGTGCTTTAGGAGGGAACCATTTGATTTGGGGGTGAAAGGAGGACACTGTGATTCTGGTTTGTGTCAAAATACACTGCTAATTTTAATCTCCTATGAAACTCTTGTAAATCAAACCTATTTGTTCCCTTAAATTTTTGTTGCTGCCCTTGGTGGGAATAAAATTTAGGCCTCTATTGAGGAGGGAGAGTTGTGCTGCCTCAATTCAAAGTTTCTGCAAATTCAAAACATTCTTATCCCCGTCTGTACCGTTTGATTCAGGGGATATTTATTTTAAAGCTTGGATCCAGTGATCCGCATTTCTTGGCTGTTGTGTGAGTCCAGTGTATGCATCTCTGTCTGTGCTAAGTGATCCTGGGAAGTTTAGGGATGAAGTGGTAGTTGTTAACATGTACTGTTCAACCTTCTCAAATTTTCCTGCTCTCTGTGAGCAGGGTCTGGAGAAGTTAATCTCCGGCCAGAATCTGGCCTGAGGAAAGGCAGCTTAGCCATTTCATGGCTCTCTGTAACTGTTTAATTGCGGTCTGGTCAGTTTTTTGAGCCCTGTTGTTGAGGCCGAAGGCTAAGATTACCTTTTGGACCGTGGTGGTGACATTGGTTCGGGCCAGAATGGCTTCAGCGTGTCTGAATGTGGCCCCTGGGAAACTGTCAATCTGAAGGTCCGCCTCCTGAAGGGAGGGAACCTGGCTAGGTTAGAGTCACCTACCATGAGCCATTTTTGCGGGAAGTCAGACACCACTCTTTCATCTTTCTCGTCGTGTTGATGTGTCTAGTGGGTCTGCGAGGCAGTGTGTTTGGTGGAGCCGCAGGTGTTGTGGGTGGCCAAATTGTAGTTGGCTCTGTGTGGACCTGAGTATTGGGGAGAGAGAGAGGGAAGAGGAAGAGAAGGTGCTCCCGGGGGTGGTTTGGTTCATAGTGTAGCCGAGGATGACGGGTTCTGGTAGGTTGGTTCCTGATGTTGAATCTGCCTCTGGCGTGAGGGCACACAGATGTCATCCTCTTCCTCTACTACAGCTGTGAAGTGATGGGTGGAGGAGGATGAGGAGGTCCAGATGTGCTGGTGGAAGGAGCAGGTGCTGATCTGGGCCTCCGGTGGTTCTCTGCTCCTTCGGTGAGGCCTGGGTTAGAGGCAGAACAGGAGAGAGAGTGGAGGAGAATGGGCGGGGGAAGAAGAAGGGAAAGTTGAGAAAGAAAAGAGAGAGAAGAGGAATGGGGAGAGGGAGGAGGAGGGGGAGGAGGAGCAAGAGGGGAGGAAGAAGGAGGAAGAGGAGCAGGAAGAGGGACAAGAGGGAAGGGAAGGGGAGGAGCTTGGCTCTCCTCTGTCTCCTGCTGGAGTTGAGGTGACCAGTCCCATCTCTGGTCTGTCATGGTGGCCAGCCGTGGCAGTCTGTCTCACAGGAACTGGTGTAGATGTGAGCTCTGTGCTGTGTCTGGTGGAGCATGTACCTCTGCTGTCACTGTCATGACCGTGCTGCCGGCGGTTGTGGTTGTGGAGCTGCAGGCAGTTGTGGTTGTGGAGCTGCAGACTGTACAGCAACCTCGTGTGTGGTGGGTTGTCTCACTGTCAGGTCTGAGGATGAGTCATCAGTCTCTGGCAGCTGGTGTGCACCTTTCAGTGCTGGAGGTTGTTGAGTTCGCTTCCCTGGCGGCTGGTGGGCTTGTGGATCCAGCCCCCAGTCTCTGTGTCAGTGAGCTCGGGTTGCTGCTCACCATCTCTGTTGTAGCCTGCGGCCAAAGTGTCGCTGGCCCAAGCTGCTGCTATATCAAAGTTTCTGATGCCAATCAGTCACTGACAGCTGGATTAGGATCTGAATGTCATTTTGCATGCTGTCTTGGTAGTGATCTCTGAAATCATAATTGTGTTTTGTTCCCAGTACTTAGCATTGCCCTCTATTAGCGACCGTGTTGTAGCACTTGGAGCTGCTGGTTTAATAGTAGAGGCTAAGCTATAGGTCATTTTGGCAATGGAGGCCGGTGGTTCTTGTGCAGTCACATTTTTGAGGTGATGAGCAGCCTTTATAATACGGTGAATGATACGTGTTTTCAGGCTGAAATCAGGGTCTGTGGACGGCGACCGTCGGTTCTGCGGTCTCGTCTGGTCCACTGGACCCCTGCACATACCTTCTCTGGTCTCTGTTGTCCGTTCTGGGACGCCAGTATCTGTTGCGAGTGTTCTGGTGATATCTGTTGTCAGACTGGCGGCGCCCTGGCCTCGGAGAGAGCCGCTGCGTCCCGCGGGTGCCGCGCCGGGCCTGGCGGCCGAAGCATAAGTGCGCCGGCTGCGGGATGGTTGAGCATACCGGTGGTTGGAAGGAGCTGGTCTCGGCGGTGAAGGAGTTAGCTCACGATATCTCTTCCTTCCTCTTTTGTAATTCACCACTGTCCATTCATCGCCGGCTGCGGTCGGCCATCTTTAAATCAGTGCCGTTGACTTCGTCATGCTAATGGCTAATACACTGCTAAACTGCTACTAAAATTAAAATGATAAAACGTGATGGTCGTGAACAAAAAGCGAGCTTTATTTTCAAGCTGAGCAACGTTTCGGTCTTTAAAAGATCTTCTTCAGGGAAATAACGTGTTTAATCTCACTCACACTGTCACTGTCAATCGTGGTAGCCGAGTCCGGAGAGCGCGAGGCCAAAAGAGAGCGCGTGAAGCCAAAACTTCCGTAAGCGTCATTCTTCCGTTCCAGTCTCTTTCACAATAAGAGTCCTACCATTTCCGTTTTCTTCACAATAAGAGTTCAACCAATTGTCACCGCGTCACCATGGGAACCATTAACAACAAATAATCGCCGTCAACATATATCTACATGCACAACAATAAATCTGCATCATTTTGTGTCATGTGCAATTTGTACATCAATAATAATTTGCTGATTCATGTGCACAATTGTACTTTTCCTTTTCCTGTATTTAAATAAAAAGTATTAATTACTTTTATGTTATTTATTTATTAATTAAGTGGAAATTAGGGTCAGAAATTTTATTCCCATGGTGAAGGTTAGGGTTAGGAGAGCATTTGGGTTAGGGCTCAAATCCATATATTAATTAATTAGGTTTAGGCATATAGTACCCCTTAATAATTGGTTAGGGTTAGGAAAGGGCCCTGGGTTAGGGCTCAATTAGTTCTCTGATATTCAAATCTATAAAAATTAATTAGGTTTAGGCAAGAAGGAAAATTGGTTAGGTTTAGGGCCCAAAAAATTCTAGCAAGGGCCTCAGTACTGGGACCATGCGTCCCACTCCTCAGACTCGGCCGGAGAGACACGTGACCATCACTAATAAAACAATATAGTAGCAGCATATTCAGAAATATAGCAGAGTTGTAAACAATTACAATCAGCAGTTCAAAACATTGATCCTGCCATTAAGTACATTCTTAATCATGTTACAGAACAAATTCAAATTTTCCTTGCATTAGAACTGGAATAAATATATTCTGGCACTGAGATAAATACAGTAATACAAATTATAAAGTGCCATTCTTAATAAACAGTCTGTATAACACAAAGAGGCAGGAATAATTTCCTGTAATCCTGAGAGGACAATCACATTCAAGGCCTTGGCAGCCATATTTGTAGTTTTCTTGTACATAGTCATTCAAATAGAATCCATTATTGGTCTCCCTTTGTTCCTGTACAATTTTTTACATGCATCATTACATAATAAAAATACAATTATTTTTGTCATCCTGGGAAATACATTACATAATAAATTCACAAGAATTACTTGACATGAAATTAATCTGTTTATTCGTCATCATCATATTATCCAATAGAAGCAGATAAAGCAGTGCATGTGATCAAAAGTGAGCAAAACCTCAATGAGGGAGAGAACGCCAGGACCACGGACAGCGAGGCACGGGCCGGTTAGGAATATTAAAAATTAAATGTTGACGCCGAAGGCGGCGACATTGAATGCACAGACCATCAACTGTCCATTAGTCAAAGCCACTCTCACTTTTCATTAAGGCCTCCCGGTTGGAGTGTACCCAATTTGTGTATCCAGAGCCTCTCAATTTTTCTCCTCTGGGCTGTGGACCACTGTGAATTACACTGTAGAATTGTTGCCTTCAGGGACTCCCAACCATGTTGGACAAAATGCTTCACCAAAGGAGTATGTAATTCCTTTTTTCTATTAATATTGTACCTGTGCTGTGTGAATCTAACAAGCAAGGTGTTACCAGTTTCACCTACATATTGCATATTACATTTTTTACACATAATTAGGTACACACAATTTTTGCTCTGTGCACTGCCATATCTATAAGTTGGAAAAAACCTCTTTATTCTGTTGATTTTGCACCCAGATGGTGTGCTGAAAAAATTCTCCGTGCCGTATTGGTCTGGAGTGAGAGAGTTTTTTTCATTTTTGCTTTTACCAGGAATCCTTGTAAATTTCTATTTTTTCTGTAAGCAGCAATAATTCTATAGTCCTGTAACAGCTGAGTTTTGTTTGAAAAAATTCTGAAAATTATCTCTGATCACCTTCATTAATTTTACTGCTGAGGGAGAATACGTAGTCACCACTGGAAGTAAAGAACTGACATCCTGAGGTTTGGTTTGTTGGAATGTCTTAAAAACTCTCCTTAAAAAAGGCCTAGAGTACCCCCTTGTGGACAAAGCTGCAAACAACACTTTAGTGGCTTCTCTGAAATCTTCTTGTCTCGTACATATTCTATGAAATCTCAATAATTGTGATTTTACAAGGCCTGCATACGTGTGTTTTGGGTGGAAACTTGTTTTAAAAAGCAGAGCATGAGTGTCTGTTTCCTTAAAAAAATACTTTGATATCAAGTTTCCCTGTTTTAGAAAAATCAGGCCCTTTATATGTTTGTTGTGTCCAGAAAATTTACAGCAGTGTCGTGAAGGTCAGATTTAATTTTTATGGAAGAGTTATGATTATTCAGAATTCCAAGAAATGTATCAAAATCCTCTCTTGAATGTGGCCATATTCCCCAAATATCATCCAAATATCTGTAAAATACTGTAGGCTTTTTTAGGGCAGGAGGCCAAAGCTGCTACTTCCCATTCAGCCATAAAAATATTTGCATAAGCAGGTGCAAATTTCTTTCCCATAGCTGTGCCTTTAATTTGCAAAAAATATTCACCATTCAATTCAAAATCATTTCTGGTCAAATTTATTTCCAGTAATTGCAATAATTCTTTGTCAGGTCTCCTGCTGTTTGGATATTTGAAGAAGATATTTTTTACGGCCTGTATGCCTTCTGTAATGTCAATATTCGTATATAGGCTAATCAATATAATAGTGAACAAAAAATGCAAAAATTTAAGGGATTGAAATGTGTTTTAACTTTTCCACAATATCATAGTATCTTTTAATATAACGTCATGTTTCATCAAGAGAAAGGGTTAAGATAATAATCAGTAAACTCAGCGTATAATAAGTGTCACTGCTACAATCAGAGACAATTGGTCTCCCTGGAGGGATTTCACCTGGTTTACTCCATTTTAAAGGATCCTTATGAATTTTAGGCAGCATGTAAAAGAGCCTGGGTCGGGCTCAGAGTCTCCCAGTAAATAGAATTTTTGTTTCAAATTTATAAATTTTTTAATCTAAAAATGAATTAATAATTTTTTCAATTAAGGAATAGTGTCCAATAAATAGGTTTTCTTTAATTTGGAATAATAAGTAGTATCATTAAGTTGTCTGTATCCTTTCCCCTAAAATTGTTCTCTATCCACAAGGACCACTGCACTGCCCTTGTCAGCCGGGTTGATGATGATATGTTTATTATTACATAATTCAAAAAGTGCTTCAAATTCCACTGTGCTGAGGTTTTTGTTTGACCCAGCCAATTTTAAAGTTGTTGTGAAAGTGCTGAATATCAGCCTCAATCAACGCCAGGACTTCAGGTGGCAGTGTGCCTTTAGGAGGGAACCATTTGGATTTGGGGGTGAAAGGAGGACACTGTGATTCTTTGGGTTTTTGTTTCAAAATACACTGCTAATTTTAATCTCCTATGATACTCTTGTAAAACAAACCTATTTGTTTTCCCCTTTAAAATTTTTTTTGCTGCCCTTGGTGGGAATAAAATTTAGGCCTCTAAAGAGGAGGGAGAGTTGTGCTGCCTTCAATTCAAAGTTTCTGCATAAATTCAAAACATTCTTACTCCCCGTCTGTTTCCGTTTTATTCACGGGATATTTATTTTAAAACTTGGATCCAGGATCCAGCATTTCCTTGGGCGTTTTTGTGAGTCCAGTGTACTGCATCTCTGTTTTGTGCTGAAGTGCATCCCCGGGAAGTTTAGGGATGAAGTGGTAGTTGTTAACCAAGTACATGTTCAACCTTCTCAAATTTTCCTGCTCTCTGTGAGGGAGGGCTCTGGAGAAGTTAATCTCCGGGACCAGAATCTGGGCCTGAGGAAGGCCAGCCCTTTGCCATTCTCATGGGTCCTGTAACTGTTTAATTGCGGTCTGGTCAGTTTTTTGAGCCCTGTTGTTTGAGGCCGAAGGCTAAGAATTACCTTTTGGACCGTGGTGGTGACATTTGGGTTTGGGCCAGAATGGCTTCAGCGTGTCTGAATGTGGCCCCCGGGAAACTGTCAACTGAAGGTCCGCCTCCCTGAAAGGGGGGGAACCTGGCTAGGGTTAGATCACCTACCATGAGCCATTTTTTGCGGAAGTCAGACACCACTCTTTCATCTTTCTCGTCGTGTTGATGTGTCTAGTGGGTCTGCGAGGCAGTGTGTTTGGTGGAGCCGCAGGTGTTTGTGGGTGGGCCAATTGTAGTTGGCTCTGTGTGGACCTGAGTATTGGGCGAGAGAGAGAGGGAAGAGGAAGAGAAGGTGCTCCCGGCGGTGGTTTTGGGTTTATAGGTGTAGCCGAGGATGACGTGGGTTTTGGTAGGTTGGTTCCTGATGTTGGAAACTGCCTCTGGCGTGAGGGCACACAGGATGTCATCCTCTTCCTCTACTATCAGCTGTGAAGTGATGGGTGGAGGAGGATGAGGAGGTCCAGATGTGCTGGTGGAAGGGCAGGTGCTGATCTGGGCCTCCGGGTGGTTCTCTGCTCCTTCGGTGAGGCCTGGGTTAGAGGCAGAACAGGGAAGAGAGTGGGAGGAGAATGGGCGGGGAAGAAGAAGGGGAAAGTTGAAAAGAAAAGAGAGAGAAGAGGAATGGGGAGAGGGAGGAGGAGGGGGGAGGAGGAGCAAGAGGGGAGGAAAAAAGAGGAAGAGGAGCAGGAAGAGGGACAAGAGGGAAGGGAAGGGGAGGAGCTTGGGTCTCCTCTGTCTCCTGCTGGAGTTGAGGGGACCAGTCCCATCTCTGGTCTGTCATGGTGGCAGCCGTGGCAGTCTGTCTCACAGGAACTGGTGTAGATGTGGTCTGTGCTGTGTCTGGGTTGGAGCATGTACCTCTGCTGTCACTGTCATGACCTGTGCTGCCGCGGTTGTGGTTGTGGAGCTGCAGGCAGTTGTGGTTGTGGAGCTGCAGACTGTACAGCAACCTCGTGTGTGGTGGGTTGTCTCACTGTCAGGTCTGAGGATGAGTCATCAGTCGTCTGGGCAGCTGGTGTGCAACCCTTTCAGGTGCTGGAGGGTTGTTGAGTTGCTTCCCTGGCGCGGTGGGCTTGTGGATCCAGCCCCCAGTCTCTGTGTCAGTGTAGCTCGGGTGCTGCTCACCATCTCTGGTTGTAGCCTGCGGCCAAAGTGTCCGCCTGGCCCAAGCTGCTGCTATATCAAAGTTCTGATGCCAATCAGTCACTGACAGCTGGATTAGGATCTGAATGTCATTTTGCATGCTGTCTTGGTAGTGATCTCCCGAGAATCAAAATTGTGTTTTGTTCCCAGTAACTTAGCATTTGCCCTCTATTAGCGACCGTGTTTGTAGCACTTGGAGCTGCTGGTTTAATAGTAGAGGCTAAGCTATAGGTCATTTTGGCAATGGGGGCCGGGGGTTCTTGTGCAGTCACATTTTTGAGGTGATGAGCAGCCTTTTTAATACGGTGAATGATACGTTTTTCAGGCTGAAATCAGGGTCTGTGGACGGCGACCGTCGGGTTTTGCGGTCTCGTCTGGTTCCACTGGACCCCTGCACATACCTTCTCTGGTCTCTGTTGTCCGTTCTGGGACGCCAGTATCTGTTGCGAGTGTTCTGGTGATATCTGTTGTCAGACTGGCGGCGGCCCTGGCCTCGGAGAGAGCCGCTGCGTCCCGGCCGGGTGCCGCGGCCGGGCCCCGGCGGCCGAAGCATAAGTGCGCCGGGTGCGGGATGGTTGAGCATACCGGGGGTTGGAAGGAGCTTTGGTCTCGGCGGTGAAGGGTTAGCCTCACGATAAACTCTTCCTTCCTCTTTTGTAATTCACCACTGTCCATTCATTCTGGCCGGCTGCGGGCGGCCATCTTTAAATCAGTGCCCTTGACTTCGTCATGCTAAAAGGCTAATACACCTGCTAAACTGCTACTAAATTAAAATGATAAAACGTGAGGTCGTTGAACAAAAAGCCCAGCTTTATTTTCAAGCTGAATGCAACGTTTCGGTCTTTAAAAAGATCTTCTTCAGGCAAATAACGTGTATTAATCTCACCCAACAACGTCACTGTCAATCGTGGTAGCCGAGTCCGGAGAGCGCGAGGCCAAAAGAGAGCGCGTGGAAGCCAAAACTTCCGTATAAGCGTCATTCTTGCCGTTTCCCGTCTCTTTCACAAAAAGAGTCCTACCCTTTCCGTTTTCTTCACAATAAGAGTTCAACCAATTGTCAACCCCGCGTCAAACCATGGGAACCATTAACAACAAATAATCGCCGTCAACATATATCTACATGCACAACAATAAAACTGCATCATTTTGTGTCATGTGCAAATTTTTACATCAATAATAATTTGCTGATTCATGTGCACAATTGTACTTTTTTTTCCCTTTTTCCCGTATTTTAAATAAAAAGTAAATTTAAATTTCTTTTAGTTATTTTATTTAAATTTAAATTTAAAGGGAAATTAGGGTCAGAAAATTTTATTCCCATGGTGAAGGTTAGGGTTAGGAGAGCATTTGGGTTTGGGTCAAATCCATAATATTAATTAATTAGGTTTAGGCATATAAGTACCCCTTAAATAATTGTTAGGGTTAGGAAAGGGCCTGGGGTTAGGGCTCAATTAGTTCTCTGATATTCAAATCTATAAAAATTAATTAGGTTTAGGCAAAAAAGGGGAAAAATTTGGTTTGGTTTTGGGCCCAAAAAATTCTAGCAAGGGCCTCAGTACTTTGGGGCCATGCGTCCACTCCTCAGACTCGGCCGGAGAGACACGTGACCATCACTAATAAAACAATAAGTAGCAGCATATTCAGAAATATAGCAGAGTTGTAAACAATTACAAACAGCAGTTCAAAACATGATCCTGCCATTAAGTACATTCTTAATCATGTTACGAACAAATTCAAATTTTCCTTGCATTAGAACTGGAATAAATATATTCTGGCACTGGAGATAAATACAGTAATAAAAAAATTTATAAAGTGCCATTCTTAATAAACAGTTTTGTTTAAAACACAAAGAGGCAGGAATAATTTCCTGAATCCTGAGAGGACAATCACATTCAAGGCCTTGGCAGCCATAATTTTTAGTTTTCTTGTACATAGTCATTCAAATAGAATCCATTATTGGTCCCCCTTTGTTCCTGGGACAAATTTTTTAAAATGCATCATTACATAAAAAAAAAAATACAATTATTTTGTCATCCTGGGAAATACATTACATAATAAATTCACAAGAATTACTTGACATGAAATTAATCTGTTTATTCGTCATCATCATATTATCCAATAGAAGCAGATAAAGCAGTGCATGTGATCAAAAATGAGCAAAACCTCAATGAGGGAGAGAACGCCAGGACCAAAGGACAGCGAGGGGACGGGCCGGTTAGGAATATTAAAAATTAAATGTTGACGCCGAAGGCGCGACATTGAATGCACAGACCATCAACTGTCCATTAGTCAAAGCCACTTCCCCACTTTTCATTAAGGCCTCCGGTTGGAGTGTACCCAATTTGTGTATCCAGAGCCTCTCAATTTTTCTCCTCTGGGCTGTGGACCACTGTGAATTACACTGTAGAATTGTTGCCTTCAGGGAACTCCCCAAACCCTGTTGGACAAAATGCTTCACCAAAGGAGTATGTAAAATTTCCCTTTTTTTTATTAATTTTGTTACCTGTGCTGTGTGAATCTAACAAGCAAGGTGTTACCAGTTTCACCTACATATTGCATATTACATTTTTTTACACATAATTAGGTACACACAATTTTTGCTCTGTGCACTGCCATATCTATAAGTTGGAAAAAACCTCTTTATTCTGTTGATTTTGCACCCAGATGGGGGTGCTGAAAAAATTCTCCGTGCCGTAATTGGTCTGGAGTGAGAGAGTTTTTTTCATTTTTTGCTTTTTTACCAGGAATCCTTGGGAAATTTCTATTTTTTCTGTAACAGCAATAATTCTATAGTCCTGTAACAGCTTTAGTTTTTGTTTGAAAAATTCTGAAAATTATCTCTGATCAAACCCTTTATTAATTTTACTGCTGAGGGAGAATACGTAGTCACCACTGGAAGTAAAGAACTGACAACCTGAGGTTTGGTTTGTTGGAATGTCTTAAAAACTCTCCTTAAAAAAGGCCTAGAGTACCCCCTTGTGGACAAAGCTGCAAACAACACTTTAGTGGCTTCTCTGAAATCTTCTTGTCTCGTACATATTCTATGAAATCTCAATAATTGTGATTTTACAAGGCCTGCATACGTGTGTTTTGGGTGGAAACTTGTTTTAAAAAGCAGAGCATGAGTGTCTGTTTCCTTAAAAAAATACTTTGATATCAAGTTTCCCTGTTTTAGAAAAATCAGGCCCTTTATATGTTGTTGTGTCCAGAAAATTTACAGCAGTGTCGTGAAGGTCAGATTTAATTTTTATGGAAGAGTTATGATTATTCAGAATTCCAAGAAATGTATCAAAATCCTCTCTTGAATGTGGCCATATTCCCCAAATATCATCCAAATATCTGTAAAATACTGTAGGCTTTTTAGGGCAGGAGGCCAAAGCTGCTACTTCCCATTCAGCCATAAAAATATTTGCATAAGCAGGTGCAAATTTCTTTCCCATAGCTGTGCCTTTAATTTGCAAAAAATATTCACCATTCAATTCAAAATCATTTCTGGTCAAATTTATTTCCAGTAATTGCAATAATTCTTTGTCAGGTCTCCTGCTGTTTGGATATTTGAAGAAGATATTTTTTACGGCCTGTATGCCTTCTGTAATGTCAATATTCGTATATAGGCTATCAATATCCATAGTGAACAAAAATGCATTTGAAGGGATCTGAATGTGTTTAACTTTTTCCACAAAATCATACGTATCTTTAATATAACTGTCATGTTTCATCAAGAGAGGATTAAGATAATAATCAGTAAACTCAGCTGTATAATAAGTGTCACTGCTACAATCAGAGACAATTGGTTCCCTGGAGGGATTTCACCTGGTTTACTCCATTTTAAAGGATCCTTATGAATTTTAGGCAGCATGTAAAAGAGCCTGGGTCGGGGCTCAGAGTCTCCCAGTAAATAGAATTTTTGTTTCAAATTTATAAATTTTTTATCTAATAATGAATTAATAATTTTTTCAATTAAGGGAATAGTGTCCATATAAATAGGTTTCTTTAATTTGGAATAATAAGTAGTATCATTAAGTTGTCTGTATCCTTCCCATAAATATTGTTCTCTATCCACAAGGACCACTGCACTGCCCTTGTCAGCCGGCTTGATGATGATATGTTTATTATTACATAATTCAAAAAGTGCTTCAAATTCCACTGTGCTGAGGTTCTGTTTGACCCAGCCAATTTTAAAGTTGTTGTGAAAGTGCTGAATATCAGCCTCAATCAACGCCAGGACTTCAGGTGGCAGTGTGCCTTTAGGAGGGAACCATTTGGATTTGGGGTGAAAGGAGGACACTGTGATTCTGGTTTGTGTTCAAAATACACTGCTAATTTTAATCTCCTATGATACTCTTGTAAATCAAACCTGATTTGTTCCCTTAAATTTTTGTTGCTGCCCTTGGTGGGAATAAAATTTAGGCCTCTATTGAGGAGGGAGAGTTGTGCTGCCTTCAATTCAAAGTTTCTGCATAAATTCAAAACATTCTTACTCCCCGTCTGTACCGTTTGATTCACGGGGATATTTATTTTAAAGCTTGGATCCAGTGATCCAGCATTTCCTTGGCTGTTGTGTGAGTCCAGTGTACTGCATCTCTGTCTGTGCTGAAGTGCATCCTGGGAAGTTTAGGGATGAAGTGGTAGTTGTTAACAATGTACATGTTCAACCTTCTCAAATTTTCCTGCTCTCTGTGAGGCAGGGCTCTGGAGAAGTTAATCTCCGGGACCAGAATCTGGGCCTGAGGAAAGGCCAGCTTAGCCATTCTCATGGCTCTCTGTAACTGTTTAATTGCGGTCTGGTCAGTTTTTTGAGCCCTGTTGTTGAGGCCGAAGGCTAAGATTACCTTTTGGACCGTGGTGGTGACATTGGTTCGGGCCAGAATGGCTTCAGCGTGTCTGAATGTGGCCCCTGGGAAACTGTCAATCTGAAGGTCCGCCTCCTGAAAGGGAGGGAACCTGGCTAGGTTAGAGTCACCTACCATGAGCCATTTTTTGCGGGAAGTCAGACACCACTCTTTCATCTTTCTCGTCGTGTTGATGTGTCTAGTGGGTCTGCGAGGCAGTGTGTTTGGTGGAAGCCGCAGGTGTTGTGGGTGGGCCAAATTGTAGTTGGCTCTGTGTGGACCTGAGTATTGGGCGAGAGAGAGAGGGAAGAGGAAGAGAAGGTGCTCCCGGCGGTGGTTGGTTCATAGGTGTAGCCGAGGATGACGTGGTTCTGGTAGGTTGGTTCCTGATGTTGGAATCTGCCTCTGGCGTGAGGGCACACAGGATGTCATCCTCTTCCTCTACTATCAGCTTGTGAAGTGATGGGTGGAGGAGGATGAGGAGGTCCAGATGTGCTGGTGGAAGGAGCAGGTGCTGATCTGGGCCTCCGGGTGGTTCTCTGCTCCTTCGGTGAGGCCTGGGTTAGAGGCAGAACAGGAGAGAGAGTGGGAGGAGAATGGGCGGGGGAAGAAGAAGGGGAAAGTTGAGAAAGAAAAGAGAGAGAAGAGGAATGGGGAGAGGGAGGAGGAGGGGGAGAGGAGGAGCAAGAGGGGAGGAAGAAGGAGGAAGAGGAGCAGGAAGAGGGACAAGAGGGAAGGGAAGGGGAGGAGCTTGGCTCTCCTCTGTCTCCTGCTGGAGTTGAGGTGACCAGTCCCATCTCTGGTCTGTCATGGTGGCAGCCGTGGCAGTCTGTCTCACAGGAACTGGTGTAGATGTGAGCTCTGTGCTGTGTCTGGGTGGAGCATGTACCTCTGCTGTCACTGTCATGACCTGTGCTGCCGGCGGTTGTGGTTGTGGAGCTGCAGGCAGTTGTGGTTGTGGAGCTGCAGACTGTACAGCAACCTCGTGTGTGGTGGGTTGTCTCACTGTCAGGTCTGAGGATGAGTCATCAGTCGTCTGGCAGCTGGTGTGCACCCTTTCAGGTGCTGGAGGTTGTTGAGTCGCTTCCCTGGCGGCTGGTGGGCTTGTGGATCCAGCCCCCAGTCTCTGTGTCAGTGTAGCTCGGGTGCTGCTCACCATCTCTGGTTGTAGCCTGCGGCCAAAGTGTCGCCTGGCCCAAGCTGCTGCTATATCAAAGTTCTGATGCCAATCAGTCACTGACAGCTGGATTAGGATCTGAATGTCATTTTGCATGCTGTCTTGGTGAGTGATCTCTGAGAATCATAATTGTGTTTTGTTCCCAGTACTTAGCATTGCCCTCTATTAGCGACCGTGTTGTAGCACTTGGAGCTGCTGGTTTAATAGTAGAGGCTAAGCTATAGGTCATTTTGGCAATGGAGGCGGTGGTTCTTGTGCAGTCACATTTTTGAGGTGATGAGCAGCCTTTATAATACGGTGAATGATACGTGTTTTCAGGCTGAAATCAGGGTCATGTGGACGGCGATCCGTCGGTTTCTGCGGTTCGTCTGGTTCCACTGGACCCCTGCACATTACCTTCTCTGGTCTCTGTTGTCCGTTCTGGGACGCCAGTATCTGTTGCGAGTGTTCTGGTGATATCTGTTGTCAGACTGGCGGCGGCCCTGGCCTCGGAGAGAGCCGCTGCTGTCCCGTGGGTGGTGCCGCGGCCGGCCCTGGCGGCCGAAGCATAAGTGCGCCGGCTGCGGGATGGTTGAGCATACCGGTGGTTGGAAGGAGAGCTGGTCTCGGCGGTGAAGGAGTTAGCTCACGATATCTCTTCCTTCCTCTTTTGTAATTCACCACTGTCCATTCATTCTGCCGGCTGCGGTCGGCCATCTTTAAATCAGTGCCGTTGACTTCGTCATGCTAATGGCTAATACACTGCTAAACTGCTACTAAAATTAAAATGATAAAACGTGATGGTCGTGAACAAAAAGCGAGCTTTATTTTCAAGCTGATGCAACGTTTCGGTCTTTAAAAAGATCTTCTTCAGGCAAATAACGTGTATTAATCTCACTCACACTGTCACTGTCAATCGTGGTAGCCGAGTCCGGAGAGCGCGAGGCCAAAAGAGAGCGCGTGGAAGCCAAAACTTCCGTATAGCGTCATTCTTGCCGTTCCAGTCTCTTTCACAATAAGAGTCCTACCATTTCCGTTTTCTTCACAATAAGAGTTCAACCAATTGTCACCGCGTCACCATGGGAACCATTAACAACAAATAATCGCCGTCAACATATATCTACATGCACAACAATAAATCTGCATCATTTTGTGTCATGTGCAATTTGTACATCAATAATAATTTGCTGATTCATGTGCACAATTGTACTTTTCCTTTTCCTGTATTTTAAATAAAAAGTATTAATTACTTTTATGTTATTTATTTATTAATTAAGTGGAAATTAGGGTCAGAAATTTTATTCCCATGGTGAAGGTTAGGGTTAGGAGAGCATTTGGGTTAGGGCTCAAATCCATATATTAATTAATTAGGTTTAGGCATATAGTACCCCTTAATAATTGGTTAGGGTTAGGAAAGGGCCTGGGTTAGGGCTCAATTAGTTCTCTGATATTCAAATCTATAAAAATTAATTAGGTTTAGGCAAGAAGGAAAATTGGTTAGGTTTAGGGCCCAAAAAATTCTAGCAAGGGCCTCAGTACTGGGACCATGCGTCCCACTCCTCAGACTCGGCCGGAGAGACACGTGACCATCACTAATAAAACAATATAGTAGCAGCATATTCAGAAATATAGCAGAGTTGTAAACAATTACAATCAGCAGTTCAAAACATGATCCTGCCATTAAGTACATTCTTAATCATGTTACAGAACAAATTCAAATTTTCCTTGCATTAGAACTGGAATAAATATATTCTGGCACTGAGATAAATACAGTAATACAAATTATAAAGTGCCATTCTTAATAAACAGTCTGTATAACACAAAGAGGCAGGAATAATTTCCTGTAATCCTGAGAGGACAATCACATTCAAGGCCTTGGCAGCCATATTTGTAGTTTTCTTGTACATAGTCATTCAAATAGAATCCATTATTGGTCTCCCTTTGTTCCTGTACAATTTTTTACATGCATCATTACATAATAAAATACAATTATTTTTGTCATCCTGGGAAATACATTACATAATAAATTCACAAGAATTACTTGACATGAAATTAATCTGTTTATTCGTCATCATCATATTATCCAATAGAAGCAGATAAAGCAGTGCATGTGATCAAAAGTGAGCAAAACCTCAATGAGGGAGAGAACGCCAGGACCACGGACAGCGAGGCACGGGCCGGTTAGGAATATTAAAAATTAAATGTTGACGCCGAAGGCGGCGACATTGAATGCACAGACCATCAACTGTCCATTAGTCAAAGCCACTCTCACTTTTCATTAAGGCCTCCCGGTTGGAGTGTACCCAATTTGTGTATCCAGAGCCTCTCAATTTTTCTCCTCTGGGCTGTGGACCACTGCGAATTACACTGTAGAATTGTTGCCTTCAGGGACTCCCAACCATGTTGGACAAAATGCTTCACCAAAGGAGTATGTAATTCCTTTTTTCTATTAATATTGTACCTGTGCTGTGTGAATCTAACAAGCAAGGTGTTACCAGTTTCACCTACATATTGCATATTACATTTTTTACACATAATTAGGTACACACAATTTTTGCTCTGTGCACTGCCATATCTATAAGTTGGAAAAACCTCTTTATTCTGTTGATTTTGCACCCAGATGGTGTGCTGAAAAAATTCTCCGTGCCGTATTGGTCTGGAGTGAGAGAGTTTTTTTCATTTTTGCTTTTACCAGGAATCCTTGTAAATTTCTATTTTTTCTGTAAGCAGCAATAATTCTATAGTCCTGTAACAGCTGAGTTTTGTTTGAAAAATTCTGAAAATTATCTCTGATCACCTTCATCAATTTTACTGCTGAGGGAGAATACATAGTCACAACTGGAAGTAAAGAACTGACATCCTGAGGTTTGGTTTGTTGGAATGTCTTAAAAACTCTCCTTAAAAAAGGCCTAGAGTACCCCCTTGTGGACAAAGCTGCAAACAACACTTTAGTGGCTTCTCTGAAATCTTCTTGTCTCGTACATATTCTATGAAATCTCAATAATTGTGATTTTACAAGGCCTGCATACGTGTGTTTTGGGTGGAAACTTGTTTTAAAAAGCAGAGCATGAGTGTCTGTTTCCTTAAAAAATACTTTGATATCAAGTTTCCCTGTTTTAGAAAAATCAGGCCCTTTATATGTTGTTGTGTCCAGAAAATTTACAGCAGTGTCGTGAAGGTCAGATTTAATTTTTATGGAAGAGTTATGATTATTCAGAATTCCAAGAAATGTATCAAAATCCTCTCTTGAATGTGGCCATATTCCCCAAATATCATCCAAATATCTGTAAAATACTGTAGGCTTTTTAGGGCAGGAGGCCAAAGCTGCTACTTCCCATTCAGCCATAAAAATCTCCATCTCTCTATCATGCTTCGTTGAGGATCATAACATTTGGGTACAAAAGGGGTTAAAAGTACAGTTATAATATATTAAAAAACATATTCAATTTGATTTGGTAAACAAGGGGTTAAAAAATTATGGGAAGTTAAAACAAAACCTTATTTTGGTATAGAAGGGGTTAAAAGAATATTACAATACATTAAAAACTATATTTAATTTGATCTGGTAAACAAGGGGTTAAAAATTTGTGGGATTGTTTAAAATTGTTAGAAATTATTTAAATATAATAAAATATAATAAAAGATCATAAAGCATTAAAAATATAATAAAAGACACATAGACACCTCAACCATCCTTCTTTGTCCAATGTATTGGCAATATGTTGCAATATAACGAGGATATTTTGATATAAATCTGAAATAAATATCCATACTTGCTGTTAATAAAAAATATAATATAATATAGTATAATGAAATAAAATAAAATAAATCTAAACAAAAACCAAACAAACAAACAAAAAAACATGAATACAGAAAGCATGACAATCACATACTCACTATAACAACATGTACATTCACCAGCAAGAAATACAATCATAAAACCCACCTGAAACCTAAATACTTACCTGCACGCACATGAATGGAAATCAAATCTAACAGCCACATGCTAGCCAAATTCATGGCAGCACTACAGTGTGGCCTTCTGAGGCCTAACCGTGGCCCTTGACCTTTGACCATCCCTGAAACCCGGGCAGGCGGTGAACAAAAAAGTGTGGGCTGTTCCCTTTAAAGGCCAATCTCATGTTAAATGAGGATTGTGGCCATTTTAAGTGCTTTTTTGGCCTAAATGATGATAGATTCCGGGGAATACAGGCTGGCTGAGGCTGCCTGACCCACCAAAAGCCTCTGCCTGTGCCCAAATAAACTCTGCCTGAGCCATATAACCCCCTATCCTCCTAACCGTAAGTGACTGCACTTCTCACAGGTAAGTCACTGTTTTTTTCTCCACAGGTTTTCCCAGGTAAGTGACTGGACTCTTTGGTTGTGTCTCCCACAGGGACTGTCCAGCATGTTTCTAACTACCTAGATGGGCTCCTGCCTTACCACACAGGAGCTCACTAGGTAGTTAGACCCATGCTGGACAGTCCCTGGAATCCAGGAGAAACTTAAGCCTCCACGCCACGTCAAGGCAGAGTCCATGCGAGGGTTTTTTGTTTGTTTTTTGTTTTGGGTTCAATCCCACTGTCACGCCTTCTGTAGAGGAAGCAGAGGCTGGGGACCCAGAGGTTGATTCATCCATCACTCAGGCTGAAGTCACCGAGGTAGTTCGGAAGCTCCTCGGTGGCAAGGCACCGGGGGTGGATGAGATCCGCCCTGAGTACCTTAAGTCTCTGGATGTTGCAGGGCTGTCTTGGTTGACACGCCTCTGCAACATCGTGTGGCAGTTGGGGACAGTGCCTCTGGACTGGCAGACCGGGGTGGTGGTCCCTCTATTTAAGAAGGGGGACCGGAGGGTGTGCTCCAACTATAGGGGGATCACACTCCTCAGCCTCCCTGGTAAAGTCTATTCCAGGGTACTGGAGAGGAGAATTCGGCCGATAGTCGAACCTCGGATTCAGGAGGAACAATGCGGTTTTCGTCCTGGTCGTGGAACACTGGACCAGCTCTATATCCTCCGCAGGGTGCTTGAGGGTTCATGGGAGTTTGCCCAACCAGTTCACATGTGTTTTGTGGATTTGGAGAAGGCATTCGACCGTGTCCCTTGTGGCATTCTGTGGGAGGTGCTTCGGGAGTATGGAGTCCGGGGCCCTTTGCTAAGGGCTGTGCGGTCTCTGTATGACCGGAGCAGGAGCTTGGTTCGCATTGCCGGCAGTAAGTCAGACCTGTTCCCGGTGCATGTTGGACTCCGGCAGGGCTGCCCTTTGTCACCGGTTCTGTTCATTATTTTTATGGACAGAATTTCTAGGCGCAGCCAGGGGCCGGAGGGAGTCCAGTTTGGGGACCACGGGATCTCATCTCTGCTTTTTGCGGATGGTGTTGTCCTGTTGGCTCCTTCAAATCAGGACCTTCAGCATGTGCTGGGGCGGTTTGCAGCCGAGTGGGAAGCGGCTGGGATGAGAATTAGCACCTCCAAGTCTGAGGCCATGGTTCTCGACCGGAAAAAAGGTGGTTTGCTCCCTCCGGGTTGGAGGAGAGCTCCTGCCTCAAGTGGAGGAGTTCAAGTATCTTGGGGTCTTGTTCACGAGTGAGGGAAGGATGGAGCGTGAGATTGACAGGCGGATCGGTGCAGCGGCAGCAGTAATGCAGTCATTGTACCGGTCTGTTGTGGTGAAGAAGGAGCTGAGCCGAAAGGCGAAGCTCTCGATTTACCGGTCAATCTACGTTCCTACCCTCACCTATGGTCATGAACTCTGGGTCATGACCGAAAGAACGAGATCTCGGATACAAGCGGCCGAAATGAGTTTCCTCCGCAGGGTGGCGGGGCGCTCCCTTAGAGATAGGGTGAGGAGCTCTGTCACCCGGGAGGAGCTCAGAGTAGAGCCGCTGCTCCTCCACATCGAGAGGAGCCAGCTGAGGTGGCTCGGGCATCTATACTGGATGCCTCCTGGACGCCTTCCTGGGAGGGTGTTCCAGGCATGCCCCACCGGGAGGAGGCCCCGGGGAAGACCCAGGACACGCTGGAGGGACTATGTCACTCGGCTGGCCTGGGAACGCCTCGGGATTCTCCCGGAAGAACTGGAGGAAGTGTCTGGGGAGAGGGAAGTCTGGGTATCCCTGCTTAGACTGCTGCCCCCGCGACCCGGACCCGGATAAGCGGAAGAAGATGGATGGATGGATGGTGTTTATTTATGTAGTAATAGCATGTGCTCAGTGATAACTCATGAACCATAGGTTGTAGAGACTCAGGGATGGTACTGCTGGATTCAGAATGGTCCCAAATGGGAGGGTAGAGGGAGCACCACCACTGCAAACTGGGTCCAGTCTAAATACAGCGGAGGAAAGCCTCCTGGAACAGTTGTATGTTTTTCAGCTTCCTCTTGTACATATATATGAATAGTTTGTTTTTAAGTTCAGCTTGTACACTGGTGAATGATTGTTTTGAAATCATTCTTTACATACATGAGAGTTCACATTCAATGGTTATTTTGGTGCAGCTGTGTTGTATATCTATTTATTTATTTATAAAGTTGAGGAGCATAGGAGAGCCTGTCAAAGTAGTAAGGAAAGAAAATGAATTAGAAAAATGGAGGCTCTCTTTGTCTGTCACGGTATATACAGCTGGTTAATCAAGTTTGTTTTCCTGATTTCTATCATGAGCTGGCCCCGCACGAAAACATTGCTGACTCTCTCCCTGCTGCCAAGCCTTAGCATTTGGCTCCATCTACTGGTCAACAATCCAAACTACAGCCTCAGTCACAAAAACAGAATAGGCCAGAGTGTGAATGAGCATATCTCTGCCACCCTCTGCCATGTGTAATTCAGTAATAATGAGTGATACTTTAATGAATCATATTTCTTAAAAGTCACAGTGTTTTTCATGAAAGGAAACTGAACTGTCAAGATGATATGGTGATTTCAAAGTAACACAATCTAGATGCAATACCACTTCAGGCCTTTTGGGTCTAAGGACAGAGTATGTCACACTTTGTACAGACTGTAAAGCCCATTTTTGGGCAATGTTAATTGTGATTTTGGGCTATACAAATAAACTTGACTTGTTTTTGTTCTTCTTCTTCTCCTTTTCATTACAAATGTTATTTTTTTAGGATTTCATATACTGCTCTGTTAAAGTATGCTTGAATGAAAGTATAGGACTACTGGAATAATCTTGGTAGGATCCCTGAAAAGGTCTGAATCTGAGCTTTAAATAGGGTTATCACACAATAAAATCAATTCATTTTAGCCAGAAATACCGGCCTCAACATGTTGAACAGTTTCTGACCTCTGACCCGACAAAAGCTGTCCAGTATTGACCACACTAGATGTGTAATTTTAAGCAGCCAGGTTGTTCTAGGATGGAAAGATGAAATGTTGGGAATTTCAGTGGTACAATATCCTGAAAAGTCAACACTGGTTGAGAAATATCAGAGTGAAAAATGTGAACATACTGTATTTGATACATGGATTATGTTGTATAGTTCAAGTGTGTGTTCTTTTATCTCTGTGGTGACTATTAGATATATAATGATTCATTTAAGATGAGAATGCTCTAGAAACTGACTGTGAAAACAAATTTGGGGCAGACACTTGGGCTTTGGCCGTGATTTTCTGATTTCAAGCAAATCCTTGAAAACATACACAAGAGAACTACACAAGAACATAGAACATATACACAAGAATTTGAAAAAACTTTTTTATTACTTTTTTAAAATTAAAACTTGTCATCCTCCTCCTCCTCCTCCTCATCCTTATCTAAAATGATTGTGTTATCAGAAGACAATGTCTCATCCTCCTTAATGGTGCAAAGGGTGGGAGTAAACTTTTCCCACTTTTTCCACTCTTTCACATCCCTCTTCTTCTTCTTCTTCTTTTTCTCTCCTCCCTCTTGCTAAAACATTAATAAAAGAATGGAAAATGACTGTTAAATGCTGCATTTCACGTACCACATTAGACTTTATCTGATGGAAAAATGTCTCATGCATAACTCTTACCATGTATGGAGATGGGGGTAGTGGAGGTGGTGGAGGAGGTGTGTGTGGTGGAGATGATGGTGGTGGTGGAGCTGGAGTGGTGGTTGCCTGCAATAAACAAAACAGTACAAAATGAATATAGCCAGGAGGATAATAAAACATCAGGTTTAACAGTAATTTGGGTGTGCAAAAGCTGACTATTGTCATGTGACAAATTTCACATCTTTAGAGGTGATTCTTCACTCCTTCTTTTAATGTTTTGGTCTCATATGACTCACAATATCTCTGTCCTATTCCAAGATGGTCTAGTAGGTAGCGTTTTACCTACTAGACATCTGTTGACTGTTTACATCTGGTCTACTCCACAGACAAGAGAAACACAACAGTTTCTGATGAACCCAAGACTGTTGAGGGAAGGAGTAATGTTTTGCACTTTCTTTTTTTCGTATTTGAATAAGCAGATAAACAAGTTTACAAGTGTTTTTGTTGTTTTTTTTGTTTGTTTGTTTGTTTGTTTTTAACCTAAACCTAATCAAAGAGAGAGACAACATCTGGAATATTTTTCCTAAATCTGTATTTAATGATGTTGGTGGAATCCATTTTTTATTGAAATGTAACTACAAAATAGAAAAACTTCCAGTTAAATTATCAAACTTTCATAAACAAGCTTTACATGCCTGGAATCTGATTTATAAGCACAGCTTCTCACCAACTAATCTCTACATTTGGAACAATGAAAATATTCTCTATAAAAATAAGTCGTTATTTTACAGGAAGTGGTTTGATCAGGGATCATATATGTTAAACAACTTGTTAATGATGGAGGACAATTACTCTCGTACCAAGAATTTTTGAATAAATTTCAGTTTCCAGTCCCACCCAAAGAATATGCAGTAGTGTTTGATGCTGTACCAGGGGGTGTGCTGCAGCTTCTTAGAAGCTCAGGAACTTATGGTTTTAATTTTCCTACTGCTGGATCCTTTAATAGTCAGATCTTTGTGGGGGAAATCAATATAGCAAAGAGGAGATGCCCAAACAAATACATTAGAAATTGTTTTCAAACCACAACTTTACCTTTAGGACAATCCTTTTGGAACTCATTCTATGGAGGAATTAATTGGCAGAAAGCATGGATGGTTGGCGAGAAGTTTTGTTTAAACAATAAAGTCAAAGAAGTTTCATTTAAGATACTACATAAGATTTATCCAACACAAAAAATACTGGCAAGGTTCAATATTGATATTGATGTGTTATGCAAATTTTGTGGGAATGAAGAGGAAACTATTCATCATTTGTTTTATCAATGTGAATTTTCAAAAGCATTCTGGACTGATGTACAGCATTATATAAGGACAATAACAGGACAAGTAATTCTTCTGCAAGAAAAGGACATTTTCATTTATTTTGAAGAAAACCTGGATAATGATACAGTCTTTTTTGTACAACTAATTCTGATGCTTGGGAAATTTCACATTCATAAGAAAAAATGGACAGATGCCAAACCAAATGCTGATCTCTTTGTTTTGGAATTGCAGCAATACGTTGCTACAATTAAAGACTGTAAAAATAAGAAAGCTGTCAGAACAAACCGTGTGCTTCAGAGTATCAATATTCATCCCAGTTGAATATCCTCACCCTCACTGGTAAACTCTGGTAATACTGGTCATAATAATATTGTGCTCCTACATTGTTGGCTTTCTCTTTTGTTTTGCTTAGCTTTTTTTTGTTTGTTTGTTTTGTTTTGTTTTTTCCTTTCTTTCTTTTACTTTTCTTTTCTTTCCTTTTGGGGGGGAGGGGGGTGATTGTGTTTGTTTGTTTGTTTGTATGTATATATATATATATATGATCTGTACCTGTGGCAATAACAATAAAAAAAAAAAAAGACTCCATTGTACGCTTTCTTCCGGTCTACTTCCGGGTTACGGAGCCTCGAATAGTTCCCAACATCGCTTCTACGGCGATGGACACCGTTCATCTGCATTGTTGGCCGTCGAGTATATTCAGAGGTAAGTTGATTAAATAGCTAGCTCTTTTGAATTTTCAACTGTCTATATTTTATCAGAGGCTCTTGATGATGCATATGCTGAGCTTTATTTGTATGTGCACGGCGTAATTTTAGATTTTTTTATCTTGGTAGACGACCGATTTTCTGCTACTTTTTTAGTTGACTCTGCTAGCTGTGAAGGTATCTCCAGGGATAAATTGATTAAATCGCTACCTCTTTTTAATTGTCAACTCTCTATATTATATCAGAGGCCCTTTGTGATGCATATACTTATCTGTATTTGTGTGTATTGGTAGATAACCGACTTTCAGGGATGAAGATGAAGATGAATTCAGATGAAGAGGATGTCTCCCCACACACACACACACATTCGTCATTTGATTAAGTTTTATTTGAAAAAGAAGAATTATGTCAGCAGTCCAAGTGAACGCCTTCTGTGAGCAGGAGTCATATCTCACACACACACACACCCCACACACACACACACACACACACACACACACACTTGTTCTTGTTGTTTCACCAATTGTTCAATAAAAAAATACTATTTCATTCATCAAAGCGTAATGAGTTGTTATTCTTTAATATATTTGATATATATTCTGTGTATGGCTTAGTCTTAAAATGATACTGGTTGTGTGGTCAACTCCTGCCTCATATTATTCTTTAATATATTTGATATATAATTTGATATATATCATTTATTTGATACTTTGTGTATGGCTTAGTTTTAAAATTGTTATAGTGTGTCAACTCCTGCCTCATCAGAAGAAGTGGGCTGGACACTAAATGCTGAATGGACTGTTGCTACTCTGCTTTTCAATCACTCCCAGACCACGGGTAAGTGAATTGGAATTAAAAGCAAAATCAAGGAAATATAGACATTCTCTGGAAATACAATAATCCAGTTAACATCTTAAATCATCTTGCATTTCAGTGTAAAAGTCGATTCCCCATGGTAACACGAACGTGAAACTTTCCCTCCAAAACTTAAAAAGGTATCTACGTACTTTACATAGTTTTCAGTTGTCACCTTACCACTCCAAATGTAAAACTGACATTTACAAATATGCAATAATACAATGATAGTCAAACAAGTACTTGGATATGTGATTTTATTCATGTTTACCATGAAATGTCGCAATCGCCGCTGTCAGTCCCATAGAAGAACATGACAGCGCAGCATGTGTTTGGAACTATTCAGGCTTACATGAACCACGTGACCACCCCGCGGTGAAATCATAGTGTCGCGACTCTTCTATCTCTAGGGCTCTGGTCATCACTGGTTCGACCACTTCTTCCCATTTTGTAAAATGACAAAAAATGACAAATATGGAAAGAAATGCAACGCCTGCCCTCTCATCCCATTGCACTTTTACGCTCGAATGACTATATTTTGTACTATCAAATCAAAACGATCATATCTCCGGTTTAACTTGGTCTATCAACGCCAAATAAAAACTGGGAGAGAGTTTCAAGTCCGCACTTTCTAGTTTTTTTTTGTTTTTTTTTACAGCGCTTTGAAAACGTCACGTGATTTGATCACGCCGGCGTGATCGTCGACTCCAGAAGCTATAGTTGGTAATCCTGTTCACAAACACTTTTTGTTATACTAGGTGAAATGGTCCTTCCATATTAAAAGTAGTCAATACATTATGTATTCAGAAAAAGGAAGGAAAAGAATCAGACCTCTGTGTTGTAAGCAGGCCTGTAAAAACTCTGACCAGTCCCTTCCATTTGGTCCGAGTGGAAAGAAACAATCAGAGGCCTTCATGTCTCGTCCTGCCCACGCCCCCCTCTGTCCCTCCCTCCTCCCCGTGCACACTCATCACGTTTCACCGTTGCCGGAAATATTCAGCACACTCCTCGAGAAGGGTCTGACTGCAGCCCAGAGCCAAGCCACAGCCGCTACAAACCACGCCTCCTACAAACCACGCCCCTACAAACTACGCCCACATGACGCTATGGTGGATGTGGAGTTCCACAGCATGTCGAAAGTAAACAGAAGGGAAATAAAGCAATAATGCAATAACGGGAGCAATTTTAACAACTTTAACGGTTGATTCACAACATTAAATGCCTTCCAATGCAAACAATGCGCTTGAAACAATAAATTGATTTAAAAAAAAAAAAACAAAAAAAAAAAACAGAAAGTAATGTAATTAAATAGGACTGCAAATGAAAATTAGCTTTCTGCTAAATCTGGTGCATGCATCTTTTCTTTTTTTTTGACTAATGTACACAAGGTTATTTTGAACTAAAATTAATATTTACAATAATAATGATAATTAGTAGCAGTTATTTCAATTAAAATAGGTTGTTTACACCGGCCGTTTTTCTAAGAGCCACAGTGTCACAGCTTGGCCTACTACATCACATGCCATAAATATCACTCAAAGGTGATGATTTCTTATGGGTTAACAGAAAAGATCGCTGGCCCTTTGACACAAATAAAATGTATTTATTTAGAACTAAGTAGGCTACAATATTTTTGAATTAAGTATATAATTCACAAGACTAGTAAAATAAATGACCATACACCAATCTTTAAAATGTGTACCTTAAAACGCAAAAGTTTAAAAGTTTTATTTTAGATAAAAATCAGACAAATGAAACAGCCAGCAACAGCTTTTATTGTTTTATTGCCAATAAAGTACCACACAGGGTTACACAGGTGCAACATATCCTCCAAATCATATGCCTAGATAGGTCGTACGTGGACCTACGACCCAGTAGAGCGTTTCTGGTCGCGTTTCAGGCTGCATTAAGAAAAGCAAATCTCAATAAAACAATGGCGTGGCGCATCAAGGAGGGTGCCTGCCCCTGAAGCAGAAGACCTGAGTACAAATCCTGGCAAGGCTGAGTCTGACGGCGCTTCTGTTTTTCGGGGTTAGGGTTAGGGTAAACGTACGTATAGGTCGTATAAAGCTGCTGTCAAAAACGACCTCTCTGCTCGTTTTCTGTTGGAGGACAGGCTCCACAGGTGCATTTAATGTCCGGCCAGCTACAGCCTCTTCAAAAAGTCCTCAGACTCCAGAGCTCTTTGTAGTTTTTCAGCATAGTTTTTTATTTTCTTTTGTGCCTCCTTGCTCATGTTTTTTGCCATGTAATGAGCCAACAGCTGTTTCTCACTGATGAGACAAAATGGAAGAAAATAGCAATTAGTAACAGGAAATTCACACTGAGAGGTTGTCATAAACAATGTACAAACAATACATATAGGTATTAGCACACCAAAACTATTTTTTGAATATATTTTTGCTAAAGAAAAAAAAAAGTTTGATATGTTGAGTTAAATGAAAATAAAAATATTCTGAGTCTACGTGCCGTGTTCCCCCACTGCTTCTGTTATCATCCCTTGCTCACTCATTACTCTGATTTTCATATAGCCTAACACATGTAAAAGATGACACAAAATGGGTTTACTTGCGGACATTTTCAGTGTATTGAGTTTGAAGAAATAGTTTTTTATTTGAAAAAAAGTAATTAATGCTCTTTCTGCCAAGCAAAAGATGTCTAAAACGTTAACGTTAAATTAAATGTCAATATCTTCCCAAAATGTAAACGACCTAGTTGCTGATGGCATCTGTAGTCGGTTGGCGAATGTACGGTTAAAATGACATTAAGTGTTAATTTAATGACATTAAGTGTTAATTTAGAATTATTATTATTATTATTATATTATTATTATGATTATATACTCATTTATTCTATCAATGCACTTACAGTAGAACCTTTTGGGAAGATGTCCAGTATTTTGTACAAGAAATAACAGGAAGAATGATCAGTTTCCAGGAAAAAAACATTTTAATTTATTTTGATAACCAGACTGTAGACAAAGATTTGTGTTTTTTCTGTCAGTTGATTTTGAGTTTGGGGAAATTTCATATCCATAAAAACAAATGGGCCAAATCTAAACCAAACATTGTACTCTTTAGAAAAGAACTGCTCCACTATGCTGCCACAATTAAAGACATTAGAAATAAGAAAGCTGTCAAAGCATATGCTATCATGGAGAAATTTTGTGGAAGTGATCTGTAAGTTTTTCATCTCGTCCAGTGGCAATCCTGTTCACAGTGTCACCAGTGAAGTTGCTTGGCTTCACGAAAGGTGTGTTCCTACCTACCTGCCCACATAAATCCATGTGCTGATGTGTAAATGTTTTACGTTAATCTATTAGTAGATACAGTCATATCACAGTTAACATTTCATGTCACATTTTTTTTCCTGCAGCTATCTCATCAAACCTGCCACCGGTCAGGAGGTCTGAAGGGCAGTTGAGATGGAGGCAGCCTCCCAATTTTCTGAGAGTCAGAAGGAGCATGTCAACAACTATCTGGCCCACTCCGGTACTGCGGGTGGATCACGTAGTTGTTAGCACGGCTGCACTGCTGGACACCCTGGGAGGGTAGGTTTCCTGGTCATCTCATCTCATCTTACAAGTCCGCGATGCATCACAATCACATCTCAAAGTTTCTTACCAGGTTGATATACTTTAGCCCTTATTTTCCTTCATTTTACAGCTTCTCTCCACCACACCAGTCAAGAGACAGTAACACGTAGTCCTACTTAGTATTCACCAGCACACGGAGACTGGGTTGTTGGCTTCAATTTAGCCTCTGAGATGCCACAAACAACAAACAAACAATTTGTTTTCTTAAAGAGAGTCACAGGGGGATGTATTTAGTCCATATATAAATTGACTTTTGAAACCAGGCTCCCAGAATAACAAAGAAAACGCCTTTGTAAATCAGTTTTTGGTGTTGTTTCACCTGGTTTGTAGGCTGTTGTTCACCTTGTGTTCACTGATGTCATTTGCAGGCTTCCAATCAGGGAAAGAATCCCACTAAGAAGGGAATTCTGGGAAGGCCGGGTGAATTAACCGTCATAAAAAGCCATATTGGACACCACTGCAATCCTCCACTGAAGCTGCAAAAGAGAGCAAAAAAGAAAAAGAAATAGTTTAAAAGTTACTCACGAGGCTGAAGAATCCTTCAGTTCAGCATCAGCATACTCCTAAAATTGCAGTCAGTAGGAAGTAAAAAGAGATTAAAAATAGGAGGACGTCTCGACGTTTCGCCTGTGCGGCTTCATCAGAGGAATGGAGAGTGAAAGGTGCAGAGGGAGCAGTTAACCTCCTCTGAGGAGGTGTAACCAAGGTAAAGAAGCCCCTGGTTGGCTGGAAAATCCATCTGCTACTTCTTCACCTGCATTTTTGTGTCCCTAAACAAAGACAGGTGGCCCCAGAGGTCAGTGCAATATTAGCCAGCTGACAAGCCGGTTTAGGCTGCCTTCTGTCCTTTTAAAGGTTTCATATAATAAAGGGAGGAAAAAAGGAGGGAAGATTAAGAAAAATAAAGGTTAATCCTTACAAAAAAAAATTTAAAATTCAACACAGTCAGTATTAATTGAAAAATAAAGGTTCATAAAGCCATCAAAAATCATAAAGAGGCGGCATAAATTATATATATTATTAAAATATACATTATTATCAATTTCAGCATTCAAATACCAGGCTCGGCTGATGGTGGGGACAGAAAAGCTGTGTGAAATCCCTGGGACACAGCTGCACTGGCTCAGTTACACTTATTTCAGATATAACAGAAGTAAAAAAAAAACATCATTATAGCCGTATCTAAATCAACATTTAAAAAAAGCACTCCAAAGAATCACAAGATAATAGAGTAAACAGGACAAAGATTTTGTACAATAAATATAAAACATACAAACCCAAACCAAAAAAAACTACAAATAATTAATAATCAATAAATAAATCAATACATTTTAAATGTTATACTAATTGTTTTAAATAACTACTTTAACCAAATTTGTTCAAATATCAAAAAAAATCTGAAAATGTAACAAAATAATTGGCACAAAACCACAAAAAAAAAGGGAGAAAGAGAGAAAACACACTGCCTACCACGCAAGGAGAGTGAACTGAAATGGAAGGTGTGCGCTGGAAGTTGCTCCATCTGTTGGATAACTTAGTAATTACATCGTCGTGAGTGAAGTCGCAAAAATTCACCAGCACACGGAGACTGGTTTTGGCTTCATTTAGCTCTGAGATGCCCCAAACAAAACAACAATTTGTTTCTTAAAGAGGTCACAGGGGGATGTATTTAGTCCATTATAAATTGACTTTGAAACCAGGCTCCAGAATACAAAGAAAACGCCTTGTAAATCAGTTTTTGGTGTTGTTCACCTTTTACTTTGTTCACCTTTACTGATGTTTTGAGGCTTTCAGGAAGAGTCCCTGAGGTCAACCGGGAAACCCAAAAGATTTGGAACCCTGAATCTCATAAGCCAAAAAGGAAAAAAGACAAAGGGAAATAGTTAAGTACCAGGGCTGAGGCCTTAGTTAGCTAGTTCCTAAATGCGCTAGGGAAAAGAGAAAAAAAGGAAAAGGGTTAGTTTCGCTGGCGCTTCACAGATAAGAAATGCGAGGAAAGTTAAAAACCTCCTTGAGGGTTAAAGGAAGAAGCCCCGGGCGAAAACCTCTCTATTTACCAGGCCCTAAACAAGACAGGGCCCCAGGGGCCCAGTGCAATATTAGCCAGTAACAAGCCGGTTTAGCTGCCTTCTGTCTTTAAAGGTTCATTAATAAAGGAGGAAAAAAGGAGGGAAGATTAAGAAAAATAAAGGTTATCTTCAAAAGAATTAAAATCAACACAGTCAAGTATTAATTAGAAAAAAATACAGGTTCATAAGCATCAAAAATCATAAAGGGGGCAATAAATTAATGTACAAATTATATATATATAGTAGTATTTATAATATATATATATATTACATTTCAGCATTCAAAGTAACCAGCTCTGGCTAGTTTGGTTGGGACGAAAAGCTGGTGAATCCCTGACGGGACACGCTGGCACTGTGGTTATCACTATTTAGATAAACAGAAGTAAAAAAAAAAACATTCATTTAAGCCAGATTCTTAATCAATCATAAAAAAAAAGCACTCCAAAGAACTCACAAGATAATATGAGAAACAAGGAGCAAAAGATGTTTGTACAAAAAAAAAAAAAAAAAAAAAAAAAAAAAAAAAAAAAAAAAAAAAAAAAAAAAAAAAAAAAAAAAAAAAAAAAAAAAAAAAAAAAAAAAAAAAAAAAAAAAAAAAAAAAAAAAAAAAAAAAAAAAAAAAAAAAAAAAAAAAAAAAAAAAAAAAAAAAAAAAAAAAAAAAAAAAAAAAAAAAAAAAAAAAAAAAAAAAAAAAAAAAAAAAAAAAAAAAAAAAAAAAAAAAAAAAAAAAAAAAAAAAAAAAAAAAAAAAAAAAAAAAAAAAAAAAAAAAAAAAAAAAAAAAAAAAAAAAAAAAAAAAAAAAAAAAAAAAAAAAAAAAAAAAAAAAAAAAAAAAAAAAAAAAAAAAAAAAAAAAAAAAAAAAAAAAAAAAAAAAAAAAAAAAAAAAAAAAAAAAAAAAAAAAAAAAAAAAAAAAAAAAAAAAAAAAAAAAAAAAAAAAAAAAAAAAAAAAAAAAAAAAAAAAAAAAAAAAAAAAAAAAAAAAAAGGGGGAAAGGAAAGGGGCAGAGGGAGCAGTTAACCTCCTCTGAGGAGGTGTAACCAAGGTAAAGAAGCCCCTGGTTGGCTGGAAAATCCATCTGCTACTTCTTCACCTGCATTTTTGTGTCCCTAAACAAAGACAGGTGGCCCCAGAGGTCAGTGCAATATTAGCCAGCTGAAAAGCCGGTTTAGGCTGCCTTCTGTCCTTTTAAAGGTTTCATATAATAAAGGGAGGAAAAAAGGAGGGAAGATTAAGAAAAATAAAGGTTAATCCTTACAAAAAAAAATTTAAAATTCAACACAGTCAAGTATTAAATTAGAAAAAATAACAGGTTCATAAAGCCATCAAAAATCATAAAGAGGCGGCCAATAAATTATATATATATATATATATATATATAATATATTATCATTTCAGCATTCAAAGTAACCAGGCTCTGGCTAGATTAGGTTGGGGACAGAAAAGCTGTGTGAAATCCCTGACGGGACACAGCTGGCACTGGGTCAGGTTATCACTTATTTCAGATAATAACAGAAGTAAAAAAAAAAAACATTCATTATAAGCCAGATATCTTAAATCAATCATTTAAAAAAAAAGCACTCCAAAAGAACTCACAAGATAATATGAGTAAACAAGGAGCAAAAGATGTTTGTACAATAAATCATAAAACATAACAAACCCGAACCAAAAAAAAAACTACAAATAATTAATAATCAAATAAATAAATCAATACATTTATAAATGTTATACTAATTGTATTTAAATAAACTACTTTAAACCAAATATTGTTCATAAATATCAGAAAAAAATCTGAAAATGTAACAAAATAAATTGGCACAAAACCCACAAAAAGAAAAAGAGGGAGAAAAGAGGAAGAAAACACACTGCCTACCACGCAAGGAGAGCTGAATGCTGAGAATGAGAAGGTGTGCGCTGGAAGTCTGGCTCCATCTGTTGGATAAACTTAGTAATTACATCGTCCGTGAGTGAAGTCAGCAAACAATTTCACCAGCACACGGAGACTGGGGTTTTTGGCTTCAATTTAGCCTCTGAGATGCCACAAACAACAAACAAACAATTTGTTTTCTTAAAGAGAGTCACAGGGGGATGTATTTAGTCCATATATAAATTGACTTTTGAAACCAGGCTCCCAGAATAACAAAAAAACGCCTTTGTAAATCAGTTTTTGGTGTTGTTTCACCTGGTTTGTAGGCTGTTGTTCACCTTGTGTTCACTGATGTCATTTGCAGGCTTCCAATCAGGGAAAGAATCCCACTAAGAAGGGAATTCTGGGAAGGCCGGGTGAATTAACCGTCATAAAAAGCCATATTGGACACCACTGCAATCCTCCACTGAAGCTGCAAAAGAGAGCAAAAAAGAAAAAGAAATAGTTAAAAGTTACTCACGAGGCTGAAGAATCCTTCAGTTCAGCATCAGCATACTCCTAAAATTGCGTCAGTAGGAAGTAAAAAGAGATTAAAAATAGGAGGACGTCTCGACGTTTCGCCTGTGCGGCTTCATCAGAGGAATGGAGAGTGAAAGGTGCAGAGGGAGCAGTTAACCTCCTCTGAGGAGGTGTAACCAAGGTAAAGAAGCCCCTGGTTGGCTGGAAAATCCATCTGCTACTTCTTCACCTCATTTTTGTGTCCCTAAACAAAGACAGGTGGCCCCAGAGGTCAGTGCAATATTAGCCAGCTAACAAGCGGTTTAGGCTGCCTTCTGTCCTTTTAAAGGTTTCATATAATAAAGGGAGGAAAAAAGGAGGGAAGATTAAGAAAAATAAAGGTTAATCCTTACAAAAAAATTTAAAATTCAACACAGTCAAGTATTAAATTAGAAAAAAATAACAGGTTCATAAAGCCATCAAAATCATAAAGAGGCGCCAATAAATTATATGTACAATATATATATATATAATATATTATAATATTCACAGCATTCAAAGTAACCAGGCTTGGCTAGATTAGGTTGGGGACAGAAAGGCTGTGTGAAATCCCTGACGGGACACAGCTGGCATGGCTCAGGTTATCACTTATTTCAGATAATAACAGAAGTAAAAAAAAAAAACATTCATTATAAGCCAGATATCTTAAATCAATCATTAAAAAAAAGCACTCCAAAAGAACTCACAAGATATATGAGTAAACAAGGAGCAAAAGATGTTTGTACAATAAATCATAAAAATAACAAACCGAACCAAAAAAAAAACTACAAATAATTAATAATCAAATAAATAAATCAATACATTTATAAATTTATACTAATTGTATTTAAATAAACTACTTTAAACCAAATATTGTTCATAATATCAGAAAAAAATCTGAAAATGTAACAAAATAATTGGCACAAAACCCACAAAAAGAAAAAGAGGAGAAAAGAGGAAGAAAACACACTGCCTACCACGCAAGGAGAGCTGATGCTGAGAATGAGAAGGTGTGCGCTGGAAGTCTGGCTCCATCTGTTGGATAAACTTAGTAATTACATCGTCCGTGAGTGAAGTCAGCAAACAATTCACCAGCACACGGAGACTGGGTTGTTGGCTTCAATTTAGCCTCTGAGATGCCACAAACAACAAACAAACAATTTGTTTTCTTAAAGAGAGTCACAGGGGGATGTATTTAGTCCATATATAAATTGACTTTTGAAACCAGGCTCCCAGAATAACAAAGAAAACGCCTTTGTAAATCAGTTTTTGGTGTTGTTTCACCTGGTTTGTAGGCTGTTGTTCACCTTGTGTTCACTGATGTCATTTGCAGGCTTCCAATCAGGGAAAGAATCCCACTAAGAAGGGAATTCTGGGAAGGCCGGGTGAATTAACCGTCATAAAAAGCCATATTGGACACCACTGCAATCCTCCACTGAAGCTGCAAAAGAGAGCAAAAAAGAAAAAGAAATAGTTAAAAGTTACTCACGAGGCTGAAGAATCCTTCAGTTCAGCATCAGCATACTCCTAAAATTGCAGTCAGTAGGAAGTAAAAAGAGATTAAAAATAGGAGGACGTCTCGACGTTTCGCCTGTGCGGCTTCATCAGAGGAATGGAGAGTGAAAGGTGCAGAGGGAGCAGTTAACCTCCTCTGAGGAGGTGTAACCAAGGTAAAGAAGCCCCTGGTTGGCTGGAAAATCCATCTGCTACTTCTTCACCTGCATTTTTGTGTCCCTAAACAAAGACAGGTGGCCCCAGAGGTCAGTGCAATATTAGCCAGCTAACAAGCCGGTTTAGGCTGCCTTCTGTCCTTTTAAAGGTTTCATATAATAAAGGGAGGAAAAAAGGAGGGAAGATTAAGAAAAATAAAGGTTAATCCTTCAAAAAAAAAATTTAAAATTCAACACAGTCAAGTATTAAATTAGAAAAAAATAACAGGTTCATAAAGCCATCAAAAATCATAAAGAGGCGGCCAATAAATTATATGTACATATTAATATATATATATATTATTATATATATATATATATATATATATATATTATCAATTTCAGCATTCAAAGTAACCAGGCTCTGGCTAGATTAGGTTGGGGACAGAAAAGCTGTGTGAAATCCCTGACGGGACACAGCTGGCACTGGCTCAGGTTATCACTTATTTCAGATAATAACAGAAGTAAAAAAAAAAAAAACATTCATTATAAGCCAGATATCTTAAATCAATCATTAAAAAAAAGCACTCCAAAAGAACTCACAAGATAATATGAGTAAACAAGGAGCAAAAGATGTTTGTACAATAAATCATAAAACATAACAAACCCGAACCAAAAAAAAAAACTACAAATAATTAATAATCAAATAAATAAATCAATACATTTATAAATGTTTATACTAATTGTATTTAAATAAACTACTTTAAACCAAATATTGTTCATAAATATCAGAAAAAAATCTGAAAATGTAACAAAATAAATTGGCACAAAACCCACAAAAAAGAAAAAGAGGGAGAAAAGAGGAAGAAAACACACTGCCTACCACGCAAGGAGAGCTGAATGCTGAGAATGAGAAGGTGTGCGCTGGAAGTCTGGCTCCATCTGTTGGATAAACTTAGTAATTACATCGTCCGTGAGTGAAGTCAGCAAACAATTCACCAGCACACGGAGACTGGGTTGTTGGCTTCAATTTAGCCTCTGAGATGCCACAAACAACAAACAAACAATTTGTTTTCTTAAAGAGAGTCACAGGGGGATGTATTTAGTCCATATATAAATTGACTTTTGAAACCAGGCTCCCAGAATAACAAAGAAAACGCCTTTGTAAATCAGTTTTTGGTGTTGTTTCACCTGGTTTGTAGGCTGTTGTTCACCTTGTGTTCACTGATGTCATTTGCAGGCTTCCAATCAGGGAAAGAATCCCACTAAGAAGGGAATTCTGGGAAGGCCGGGTGAATTAACCGTCATAAAAAGCCATATTGGACACCACTGCAATCCTCCACTGAAGCTGCAAAGAGAGCAAAAAAGAAAAAGAAATAGTTAAAAGTTACTCACGAGGCTGAAGAATCCTTCAGTTCAGCATCAGCATACTCCTAAAATTGCAGTCAGTAGGAAGTAAAAAGAGATTAAAAATAGGAGGACGTCTCGACGTTTCGCCTGTGCGGCTTCATCAGAGGAATGGAGAGTGAAAGGTGCAGAGGGAGCAGTTAACCTCCTCTGAGGAGGTGTAACCAAGGTAAAGAAGCCCCTGGTTGGCTGGAAAATCCATCTGCTACTTCTTCACCTGCATTTTTGTGTCCCTAAACAAAGACAGGTGGCCCCAGAGGTCAGTGCAATATTAGCCAGCTAACAAGCCGGTTTAGGCTGCCTTCTGTCCTTTTAAAGGTTTCATATAATAAAGGGAGGAAAAAAGGAGGGAAGATTAAGAAAAATAAAGGTTAATCCTTACAAAAAAAAATTTAAAATTCAACACAGTCAAGTATTAAATTAGAAAAAAATAACAGGTTCATAAAGCCATCAAAAATCATAAAGAGGCGGCCAATAATATATGTACAATTATATATTAATATATATATATATATATATATATATATTACAATTTCAGCATTCAAAGTAACCAGGCTCTGGCTAGATTAGGTTGGGGACAGAAAGCTGTGTGAAATCCCTGACGGGACACAGCTGGCACTGGCTCAGGTTATCACTTATTTCAGATAATAACAGAAGTAAAAAAAAAAAACATTCATTATAAGCCAGATATCTTAAATCAATCATTAAAAAAAAGCACTCCAAAAGAACTCACAAGATAATATGAGTAAACAAGGAGCAAAAGATGTTTGTACAATAAATCATAAAACATAACAAACCCGAACCAAAAAAAAAAAACTACAAATAATTAATAATCAAATAAATAAATCAATACATTTATAAATGTTTATACTAATTGTATTTAAATAAACTACTTTAAACCAAATATTGTTCATAAATATCAGAAAAAAATCTGAAAATGTAACAAAATAAATTGGCACAAAACCCACAAAAAAGAAAAAGAGGGAGAAAAGAGGAAGAAAACACACTGCCTACCACGCAAGGAGAGCTGAATGCTGAGAATGAGAAGGTGTGCGCTGGAAGTCTGGCTCCATCTGTTGGATAAACTTAGTAATTACATCGTCCGTGAGTGAAGTCAGCAAACAATTCACCAGCACACGGAGACTGGGTTGTTGGCTTCAATTTAGCCTCTGAGATGCCACAAACAACAAACAAACAATTTGTTTTCTTAAAGAGAGTCACAGGGGGATGTATTTAGTCCATATATAAATTGACTTTTGAAACCAGGCTCCCAGAATAACAAAGAAAACGCCTTTGTAAATCAGTTTTTGGTGTTGTTTCACCTGGTTTGTAGGCTGTTGTTCACCTTGTGTTCACTGATGTCATTTGCAGGCTTCCAATCAGGGAAAGAATCCCACTAAGAAGGGAATTCTGGGAAGGCCGGGTGAATTAACCGTCATAAAAAGCCATATTGGACACCACTGCAATCCTCCACTGAAGCTGCAAAAGAGAGCAAAAAAGAAAAAGAAATAGTTAAAAGTTACTCACGAGGCTGAAGAATCCTTCAGTTCAGCATCAGCATACTCCTAAAATTGCAGTCAGTAGGAAGTAAAAAGAGATTAAAAATAGGAGGACGTCTCGACGTTTCGCCTGTGCGGCTTCATCAGAGGAATGGAGAGTGAAAGGTGCAGAGGGAGCAGTTAACCTCCTCTGAGGAGGTGTAACCAAGGTAAAGAAGCCCCTGGTTGGCTGGAAAATCCATCTGCTACTTCTTCACCTGCATTTTTGTGTCCCTAAACAAAGACAGGTGGCCCCAGAGGTCAGTGCAATATTAGCCAGCTAACAAGCCGGTTTAGGCTGCCTTCTGTCCTTTTAAAGGTTTCATATAATAAAGGGAGGAAAAAAGGAGGGAAGATTAAGAAAAATAAAGGTTAATCCTTACAAAAAAAAATTTAAAATTCAACACAGTCAAGTATTAAATTAGAAAAAAGAAAAATCAATAAAATATAACAAGGCATAATTGGACAAAAAAAAAAATACAACAAATATAATAATTATATAATATAATTATCAATCAATTAAAATAAACATCATTTAAAAATTAATTGGGGAAAAAACTATTAAAAAAAACATATGAAAACCAGAATAATGTCAAACAAGGAAAAAGAAAAAAAGAAAAAAACATCAAAGAAAAATTTAAATAATATTAAAGAAAACTACAATTAAACTTGAAATGTGTAAAATAGTAAAAAAATTAGCATAATATTAAACTAAACCAAATCGAACAAAAAAAACAAAAAAATTAAAAAAATAAAATCAATATTAAAACATTAAATGATTTAAAAAAATTCTAAATAAATTTGCTGATTCAGAAAAATCTAAGATGTATAACTAGTTGCACATACCATGTATAAAGATGAGGGAAAGAAGCAAGAAAAGCATCTGGCAAAGGAGATGACACCAAAAAAAAGTTGGCAAGAAGTCAATGAAGCTGAAAATAAGCTAAATTAAATTGTATTAGTGAAAGTACAAAATCAAGAAACGGCTGTTAGCTAAATTAGCTATGAAAATACAAAATAAATGTGGTTTAAAGGAGTCAAGGATGTATTATGCAGTTAATGACTTTTAAAAGGAACGAAGGGAAAGGAAACCCTGTGGTAAACCTTATCCTGTTTTCACCTGGTTTCATGCACATACTGCCTCAAGACAGAAATTCAGCTTCAACGGAAAGATCCATAGAGAAATTTAAGGTACCAAGGATTAAACGCAAAAAAGTAGGAAAAAAGATTAAACTAAAAAAGAAGTATCCTTAAAGTAAAAAAAAAAGAAAAAAAATAAAGTATACAGGGAAAAAACTAAGTATAATAAATTAAATTCAGTAATAAAAAGATTGTAAAATATGATATCAGCTATTGTGCCAGCGAGGAAGGTGGACAGACGGAGCATTTCCACTGAGAGATACAAGTAATAAACCTATTATAAAAAATAAAAAAAAAAAAAACACTCAAAATGAATCTAAATAAAGAAAAAACAAAAACAAGTACAAAATTAGAAAAAACTAAGCACCTAAACCAATAAAAAAAAAAAAATTAAAGGAAAAAAAAAATAGAATAATAATAATAAATAAATAATTATTAAAAAAATTTAAAATTAAAAAAATTAAATAATTAAAAAAAAAATGTACAAAACCACAAAAAGAAAAAGGGGAGAAAATAATGTACACATAAAATAAGAGAAGAGAAGAAAGTTGCATTTGATCAATAACGTTGTAATAGTGGTACAGAAGCATCAGAAACCGAAGAATGGTGAGCATGTCTGTTACACTATCAAAACAAACAAACATTTTTAAAAAAAAAATATCATAGAAAACATAAAAATTTTAAAAACAGCCCCAAATAAAAAAAATATTGATAATATTTTGAAAAATGTTGTATATAAATAAAACTTAGCACAACAAAAAAAAAAAATAATAATAAAGATTATCAACCTGTAATGTCATCAACGTATAAAAAAATTACCTCAAGGATGCTGGAAAAAGAAAAAAACGAAAATAAAATAAAGGCACAATTCCTCAAAAAGGAAAAAGATAAGAAAAAAGGATAAAAATCACCACGAGAAAGTTAAAGTAGAGGATATTGGTTAAAGAAAGAGGTTACAGGGAGGGAGCCACTTTGGAATCTTAGGAATTCAGTGAGGGGACATTTCCACGTGCTGTTTGGCTTATTGGAAAGCCCAAACAAACATTTGTGCCTAAACGGTACGGTGGACTTTAGTCCATAAATTATGGAAAAGAGGAATAAATAAAAGTTTACAAATAGATTAGGTAGATAATTAAATTTCATGATAATAATTCAAAAGGAAGATCATAGAGAACTTAAAGATGAATAAGTCATAAAATGCATTGACACTAATGTTACTAAGTTCAAAAGGTGAAAGAAAGATGTTAAGTTCTAGTGAGAATCACAGTTGCCAGATCTCATTCATATTAGTAAAAAAATTAAAAATAAAAGACTAGTTTCATAGCTTAAAAGAGAAAAAAAAAAAGTCAAGACATAAATTGGTAATAACAAGTAAAAAACCGTGGAAAAAAAAACATTTAATAATCAGTATTAAAAAAATAAATAAAATAAATCATAAAGGGGCCATAAATATAAAATATAATAATTAATATAAAAAGTTATTTATTGAAATTTAAATCGACAACCGCTGCTATTACAGAAATGATAAACATGAGCAGACTATATAAAAAAAAAAAACTCATAAGAAAAATTAAAAATCAAATAAAAAAAAAAAAAAATAAATAAAAAAAACAAAAAAATAATATATAAAAATAAAATTTATAATAAAAAACTATACAAATGCAAAAAAAAAAAAGAAAAAAAACACCAAGAAGGAGAGAGAAGTCGGAGTGTAATGTATAGTCTAATAATACACGTGGGCTCAATCCGGTGACCAAACTATCAAAACAATTTTAATAGTGATGTCCAAAACTTGCGTGTGACGTTTGTAGTTTCTTTGTCCTGTTGAGTTCATGATATAGTTGGGAATGAAGCTATACAATCTGATGGAAAAGAAAAAAAGAATATCGAGGCTAACTTATAGACCCTAAATTGAGTAGGATAAGTTAAGGATGAGTGGTCAAGGAGTACTCGGGTCCAGGAACCGTAACTTGCTACTTTTCACGGTGCAAGAATGCCAGGTTGCTTGCTCTCGCATTTTGTGTCCCTAAACAAAGACAGGGGCCGGTCAGTAGCAGCTACAAGCGTTTAGGCGCTCTGTCTTTAAAGGTTTTATAATAAGGGAGAAAAGGAGGGAAGATTAAAAAAATAAAGGTATCCTTACAAAAAAATTAATTAACACGTAAGTATAATAGAAAAAAATAAGGTATAAAGCCATCAAATCAAAGGCGGCCAATAAATTATATAATTATATATATATTATCATTTAGCATTCAAAGTACAGTTGGCTAGATTAGTTGGAAGAAGCTGTGTGAAATCCTGCGGACACGCTGGCTGGCTGGTTATCATTATTCAGATAATACAGAGAAAAAAAAACTCATTAAGCAGATATCTAATCATCTAAAAAAGACTCAAGACCACAGATAATTGAGTAAACAAGGAGCAAAGTGTTTGTACAAATCATAAATAACCCAACCAAAAAACTACAATATTAAATCAATAATAATAATCATTTAATTTCTATTTTTAAATAATACTTTAAACCAATGTATAAATCAAAAATTAAATGTACAATAAATGGCACAAACCCACAAAAGAAAGGGGAGAAGGAAGAAACTGCTACCACGCAAGGGAGCTGATGTGAGAGAGAAGGTGTGCGTGAATCTGCTCCATTGTTGATAACTTAATTACAGTCGTGAGTGAAGTCAGAAAATTCACAGCACGGATGGTTGTTGCTCAATTTGCCTTGAGAGCAAAACACAAAAACATTGTTTTCTAGAGTACAGGGGGATGTATTTGTCTATAAATGACTTGAACAGGTCGAATACAAGAAGCCTGTAAATAGTTTGGTTGTTACTGGTTGAGGCTGTGTTATTGTGTTCTGGTATTGCAGTCAATAGGGAAAGAATCCCATAGAGATTGGAAGCGGGATTACGTCTAAAGCATATTGACCACAATCCTCATGAAGTGCAAGAGAGCAAAAAAAAGAAATTAAGTTACTCACGAGGTGAGAACTCAGTTCGATCAGCATACTCTAATTGCAGCGTAGAGTAAAGAATTAAAAGGACGTTCGCGTTTCGCCTGTGCGCTCTCGAGGAATGAGAGAAAGGGCAGAGGGACGTACTCCTGAGGAGTGTACAAGGTAAAGAAGCCTGGTGGCTGAAACCTTCTATTCTTCACTGCATTTTTGTGTCAACAAGAAGGCCAGAGGTCAGTGATATTAGCAGCTACACCGTTAGTGTTCTGTCTTTAAAGGTTTATAAATAGGGAAAAGGAGGGAGATAAAGGTTAATCTTACAAAAAAATTTAAATCACCAGTCAAGTATTAATTAGAAAAAAAAGGTTCATAAAGCATCAAATCATAAGAGCGGCAATAATTATTAATATATATTATATAATATCAATTTCAGCATTAAAGTACCAGGCTTGGTAGATTAGTTGGAAAAGCTGTGTGAATCTGACGGACAGCTGGCAGGCTAGGTTCATATTTCAGATAATACAAGTAAAAAAAAACTTCATTATAAGCAGATTCTAAATCATCATAAAAAAAGCATCCAAAGACTACAAGTAATTGAGAAACAAGAGCAAGTGTTTTACAATATAAACATAACAACCGAACAAAAAAAACTACAATAATAACAAAATAACAATAATTTATATTTACTAATTATTAAAAATACTTTAACATATTGTTATAAATATCAGAAAAATTGAAAATGTAACAAAATAATTGCACAAACCACAAAAAAAAAGGAAAGGGAAGAAACACGCTACACAGGAGGCTGATGTGAATGAGGGTGTGCGTGAGTTGGTCCATTGTGGAATTAGTAATTAATCGTCCGTGGTGAAGTCAGAAACATTCACAGCACACGGGATGGTGTTGGCTTCATTTAGCTGAGATGCCCAACAAAAACAATTTTTTAAGAGAGAGGGGATGTATTTAGTCATATAAATGCTTTGAACAGCTCGAAAAAAAAGCCTTTGTAACGTTTGGTGTGTTTACTGTTGTGTGTGTACCTTGTGTCATGATGTCATTGCAGTTCCATCAGGAAAGATCCTAGAGGATTTGGAAGGCCGGTGAATTAACGTTAAAAGCCTTTGAACACTGCATCTCATGAAGTGCAAAGGGCAAAAGAAAAGAATAGTTAAGTTACTCGAGCTGAGATCTCAGTCAGATCAGATTCTAATTGCAGTCGTAGAAGTAAGAGTTAAATAGGAGTCTGAGTTTGCCTGTGCGGCTTATAGGGAGGAGAGTGAAAGTGCAGAGGAGCAGTAACCTCTGAGGAGGTGTAACCAAGTAAAGAGCCTGGTTGGCTGGAATCATTGCTACTTCTTCACTGCTTTTTTGTCCCTAACAGCAGTGCCCAGAGGTCATGCATATAGCAGCTAACAAGCCGGTTTAGGCTGCCTTCTGTCCTTTTAAAGGTTTCATATAATAAAGGGAGGAAAAAAGGAGGGAAGATTAAGAAAAATAAAGGTTAATCCTTACAAAAAAAAAATTTAAAATTCAACACAGTCAAGTATTAAATTAGAAAAAAATAACAGGTTCATAAAGCCATCAAAAATCATAAAGAGGCGGCCAATAAATTATATGTACATATTTATAATATATATATATATATATATTATCAATTTCAGCATTCAAGTAACCAGGCTCTGGCTAGATTAGGTTGGGGACAGAAAGCTGTGTGAAATCCCTGACGGGACACAGCTGGCACTGGCTCAGGTTATCACTTATTTCAGATAATAACAGAAGTAAAAAAAAAAAACATTCATTATAAGCCAGATATCTTAAATCAATCATTAAAAAAAAAGCACTCCAAAAGAACTCACAAGATAATATGAGTAAACAAGGAGCAAAAGATGTTTGTACAATAAATCATAAAACATAACAAACCCGAACCAAAAAAAAAAAAAACTACAAATAATTAATAATCAAATAAATAAATCAATACATTTATAAATGTTATACTAATTGTATTTAAATAAACTACTTTAAACCAAATATTGTTCATAAATATCAGAAAAAAATCTGAAAATGTAACAAAATAAATTGGCACAAAACCCACAAAAAAGAAAAAGAGGGAGAAAAGAGGAAGAAAACACACTGCCTACCACGCAAGGAGAGCTGAATGCTGAGAATGAGAAGGTGTGCGCTGGAAGTCTGGCTCCATCTGTTGGATAAACTTAGTAATTACATCGTCCGTGAGTGAAGTCAGCAAACAATTCACCAGCACACGGAGACTGGGTTGTTGGCTTCAATTTAGCCTCTGAGATGCCACAAACAACAAACAAACAATTTGTTTTCTTAAAGGAGTCACAGGGGGATGTATTTAGTCCATATATAAATGACTTTTGAAACAGGCTCCAGAATAACAAAGAAACGCCTTTGTAAATCAGTTTTTGGTGTTGTTTCACCTGGTTTGTAGGCTGTTGTTCACCTTGTGTTCACTGATGTCATTTGCAGGCTTCCAATCAGGAAAGAATCCCTAAGAAGGGAATTCTGGGAAGGCCGGGTGAATTAACCGTCATAAAAAGCCATATTGGACACCACTGCAATCTCCATGAGCTGCAAAAGAGAGCAAAAAAAAAAGAAATAGTTAAAGTTACTCACGAGGCTGAAGAATCCTTCAGTTCAGCATCAGCATACTCCTAAATTGCAGTCAGTAGGAAGTAAAAAGAGATTAAAAATAGGAGGACGCTCGACGTTTCGCCTGTGCGGCTTCATCAGAGGAATGGAGAGTGAAAGGTGCAGAGGGAGCAGTTAACTCCTCTGAGGAGGTGAACCAAGGTAAAGAAGCCCCTGGTTGGCTGGAAAATCCATCTGCTACTTCTTCACCTGCATTTTTGTGTCCCTAAACAAAGACAGGTGGCCCCAGAGGTCAGTGCAATATTAGCCAGCTAACAGCCGGTTTAGGCTGCCTTCTGTCCTTTAAAGGTTTCATATAATAAAGGGAGAAAAAAGGGGGAAGATTAAGAAAAATAAAGGTTAATCCTTACAAAAAAAAATTTAAAATTCAACACAGTCAAGTATTAAATTAGAAAAAAATAACAGGTTCATAAAGCCATCAAAATCATAAAGAGGCGGCCAATAAATTATATGTATATAATATATATATATATTTTTAATTATATTATCAATTTCAGCATTCAAAGTAACCAGCTTGGCTAGATTAGGTTGGGGACAGAAAAGCTGTTGAAATCCCTGACGGGACACAGCTGGCACTGCTCAGGTTATCACTTATTTCAGATAATAACAGAAGTAAAAAAAAAAAACTTCATTATAGCCAGATATCTTAAATCAATCATTAAAAAAAAGCACTCCAAAGAATCACAAGATATATGAGTAAACAAGGAGCAAAAGATGTTTGTACAATAAATCATAAAACATAACAAACCCGAACCAAAAAAAAAACTACAAATAATTAATAATCAAATAAATAAATCAATACATTTATAAATTTATACTATTGTATTTAAATAAACTACTTTAAACCAATATTGTTCATAAATATCAGAAAAAAAAACTGAAAATGTAACAAAATAAATTGGCACAAAACCCACAAAAAAGAAAAGAGGGAGAAAAGAGGAAGAAAACACACTGCCTACCACGCAAGGAGAGCTGAATGCTGAGATGAGAAGGTGTGCGCTGGAAGTCTGGCTCATCTGTTGGATAACTTAGTAATTACATCGTCCGTGAGTGAAGTCAGCAAACAATTCACCAGCACCGGAGACTGGGTTGTTGGCTTCAATTTAGCTCTGAGATGCCAAAACAACAACAAACATTTGTTTTCTTAAAGAGAGTCACAGGGGGATGTATTTAGTCCATTATAAATTGACTTTTGAAACCAGGCTCCAGATAACAAGAAAACGCTTTGTAATCAGTTTTTGGTTTCTTCACCTGCATTTTTGTGTCCCTAAACAAAGACAGGTGGCCCCAGAGGTCAGTGCAATATTAGCCAGCTAACAAGCCGGTTTAGGCTGCCTTCTGTCCTTTTAAAGGTTTCATATAATAAAGGGAGGAAAAAAGGAGGGAAGATTAAGAAAAATAAAGGTTAATCCTTACAAAAAAAATTTAAAATTCAACACAGTCAAGTATTAAATTAGAAAAAAATAACAGGTTCATAAAGCCATCAAAAATCATAAAGAGGCGGCCAATAAATTATATGTACATATATTATATATATATATTATATATATCAATTTCAGCATTCAAAGTAACCAGGCTCTGGCTAGATTAGGTTGGGGACAGAAAAGCTGTGTGAAATCCCTGACGGGACACAGCTGGCACTGGCTCAGGTTATCACTTATTTCAGATAATAACAGAAGTAAAAAAAAAAAACATTCATTATAAGCCAGATATCTTAAATCAATCATTAAAAAAAAAGCACTCCAAAAGAACTCACAAGATAATATGAGTAAACAAGGAGCAAAAGATGTTTGTACAATAAATCATAAAACATAACAAACCCGAACCAAAAAAAAAAAAACTACAAATAATTAATAATCAAATAAATAAATCAATACATTTATAAATGTTATACTAATTGTATTTAAATAAACTACTTTAAACCAAATATTGTTCATAAATATCAGAAAAAAATCTGAAAATGTAACAAAATAAATTGGCACAAAACCCACAAAAAAGAAAAAGAGGGAGAAAAGAGGAAGAAAACACACTGCCTACCACGCAAGGAGAGCTGAATGCTGAGAATGAGAAGGTGTGCGCTGGAAGTCTGGCTCCATCTGTTGGATAAACTTAGTAATTACATCGTCCGTGAGTGAAGTCAGCAAACAATTCACCAGCACACGGAGACTGGGTTGTTGGCTTCAATTTAGCCTCTGAGATGCCACAAACAACAAACAAACAATTTGTTTTCTTAAAGAGAGTCACAGGGGGATGTATTTAGTCCATATATAAATTGACTTTTGAAACCAGGCTCCCAGAATAACAAAGAAAACGCCTTTGTAAATCAGTTTTTGGTGTTGTTTCACCTGGTTTGTAGGCTGTTGTTCACCTTGTGTTCACTGATGTCATTTGCAGGCTTCCAATCAGGGAAAGAATCCCACTAAGAAGGGAATTCTGGGAAGGCCGGGTGAATTAACCGTCATAAAAAGCCATATTGGACACCACTGCAATCCTCCACTGAAGCTGCAAAAGAGAGCAAAAAAGAAAAAGAAATAGTTAAAAGTTACTCACGAGGCTGAAGAATCCTTCAGTTCAGCATCAGCATACTCCTAAAATTGCAGTCAGTAGGAAGTAAAAAGAGATTAAAAATAGGAGGACGTCTCGACGTTTCGCCTGTGCGGCTTCATCAGAGGAATGGAGAGTGAAAGGTGCAGAGGGAGCAGTTAACCTCCTCTGAGGAGGTGTAACCAAGGTAAAGAAGCCCCTGGTTGGCTGGAAAATCCATCTGCTACTTCTTCACCTGCATTTTTGTGTCCCTAAACAAAGACAGGTGGCCCCAGAGGTCAGTGCAATATTAGCCAGCTAACAAGCCGGTTTAGGCTGCCTTCTGTCCTTTTAAAGGTTTCATATAATAAAGGGAGGAAAAAAGGAGGGAAGATTAAGAAAAATAAAGGTTAATCCTTACAAAAAAAAATTTAAAATTCAACACAGTCAAGTATTAAATTAGAAAAAAATAACAGGTTCATAAAGCCATCAAAAATCATAAAGAGGCGGCCAATAAATTATATTTACATAAGATATATAATATATATATATAAAGGAAAAAATATTGTTTGCTCAAAATAAACATTTTTTTTTAAAAATTTTTAGAACTAAAAAAACCAAAATTGAGGCACTCTCTTTCTTTTTTATTTTTTAAAATTTAAATTTTTAATTCATTCATCCCCTATTTTTTTTGAATTCTTACCATTGGATGGCTGTCTTGTTTTCGTTCTGCCAGCAAAAATGAAAAAATCTGCTCTCTTTAACCATTCTTCTTGATAAATTTTAAAACAAAACCCCTAATTTAAGGGTAAACACCTGTAAAATATAAAAAGTCCCTCTGAATAACTGGTTTAAAATGACATATTTATGTCAGAGAGGAAACTGGTGCCCAGGACTTGTAAAAATTGTATTGCTCAAAAAATAATTTTAAAAAAAAAAAAAAAGAATTTAAACTAAAAAAACACCAAATTGAACTGTTTTTTTTTTCATTTTAATTTAATTCATTCACTATCTATTTATTTTGAGTTTTTTACCTTTTGGATGGCCCCTCTTGTTTTCTTTTCTGCCACAAAAATACACAACTGCTCTCTTTAATCAAATTTTAGTAATTAATCATTCATGAATGAATCACCAAAAAATTTCACCGCACAGGGAGACTGGGTTTTTAGCTTAAATTAGGGGCAAACTCACATGTGGCAAAAATAAGCATCAACTCCGGGTTTCACCTCTAAAATGTATGAGTACCCCCTTGAGTAACTGGTTAAAAATACAATTTATTGCCTGAGAGAAAACTGGTGCCCAGTGACTTGTAGGCAAAATATTGTATTGCTAAAAATAATACTTTTTTTTTAAAAAAGTTAGAACTAAAATTTAACACCAAAATTGAGGCACTCTCTTTCTTTTTTATTCTTTAAATGTAATTTAATTCATTCATCACCTATTTATTTTAATTCTTACCATTTGGATGGCGTCTTGTTTCGTTCTCCCAGCAAAAATAGAAAATCTGCTCTTTTTAACCATTCTTCTTGGATAAAAATTTTTAAAACAAAAGACCTTTTTTAAGGGAAAAAACCGTAAAATATACAAGTAGCCCTCTGAATAACGGGTTTAAAATGACTATTTATTGTCCAAGAGGAAACGGTGCCCAGTGACTTGTAAATATTGTATTGCTCGATTAATATACTTTTTTTAAAAAAAAAAAAAAATTTTAAAAACAAAAAAACCCCAAAATGAACTGTTTTCTTTCTTTTTTATTTAATTCTTTCATCTATCTATTTATTTTGATTCTTGCCATTTGGATGGTTTTCTTTGTTTTCATATCGCCAGCAAAAAAGAGGAAACTGCTCCTGTAACCATCTTTTGTTTCTTTTAATCTCAAACAAAAAGCACTTACAAAAAGCGTTTACGCCATTGTGGGGTGGAAATAGGCATGAACAAAAGGGCTTCATCGCTAAATTTATGTTTTATCCCTCGAATAAGGGGGTTAAAACTTACAATTCATTTTTCAGGAGGAAACTGGTCCCCAGTGATTTGTAAATATTGTATTGCTCAAAATAATAATTTTTTTAAAAAGTTAGAACTAAAAATAACATAAAAATTTGAACTGCTTTTTTTCATTTTTTTTTTTTTTGAAATTTTAATTTATTTAATTAATCCATTTATTTTTTATTTTTGGTAACTTGTTTGGAAATTCTCTCTTGTAGTTTTTTTCTCCCACAAAAATAGAAAATCAGCCTTTCCCCCTTTTTTTTTTTTTTTTTGGTTTAAACGTCAATGCTCATTTTTGATTCTTGTTTTTCAAATTTTTCTGTAAATGGCCCCCCTGATTTATTTAAGTGAGCAAATTTGCCCCGAAAAATTTTTTATAAATTTTTGCTTTAAATTTAAAGGGTTGTAATATTTTATACTGAGAATCGAAATTATCTAGTAAGGTTAACAAGATTTTTAGATACCTTCAACTGACCCAAGGGTTTTTATGAGCAAAAAATTTACGGTGGCTGACGGGGACAAATGGGGGGCATATAGAGACAGACCTGCAAACACAGAAAGCCTGCATATAGAAAACAACCATAAGGAAAACCGCAAATACAGAAACATGCCGCAAATAAATAAACAAACACAAAGAAAGCGTGCTGCATATCCAGTCATAAATTAATTTTAGACGTTTTTTATCGGGGTGCAGCAAAAAGTCTTTAAAGAGTCGCTTGATTCAAAAAGCGCGGGTCGATACTAACGGGAAAAGGGTAAAAGGGATATTTCTCCTGTATTCCTTTACTGCACTGGCAAAACCCTTAAAATCAGGGTAGAATTTAAAAAACCTTCTCCTTACTAAAAAGCGCTTAATGATCAGGCACCCTCTTATCTTAAAGAGCTTATAGTACCTTACCATCCCACTAGAACACTTAGGTCTCAATATGCGACTTACTGGGGTCCCAAAGATCTCCCAAAAGTAGATTGGGGGCCAGAGCTTTCAGTTTTTCAAAACCCCCCCTTGGAACCATCTTCCAATTTCTGTTCGGGAGGGAGACACCATCTCCCAATTTAAAGTAGACTTAAAAACCTTCCTTTTTTATAAAACTTAAGTTAGGGCTGGCTCAGGTTTGCCCTGACCACCCCTAGTTATGCTGCTATAGGTTTAGGCTGCTGGGGATCCAAAGGCACACTGAGCTCCCTCTTTCTTCATCTCTCTCCCCCAAAGTTTAAAGTTTATGTTCCATTTAAGCCTGTTACTTGACTTATTCCTTCCCCCGAGTCTTTCTGCTTTGTCACCTAGATTCCCATGGCTGTGGCCGTGCATGGGTCTCTGATCACTGCTGTACCTTCCACTGTGGGCTATTAAACTCACTTAAACAATCAAACATTTTTTCCATTGGTTTTCGTTACTATTATTTTTTTTATTATCATTATTGTAACATGTAGTATTAAAATATTATTACTTGCATACAGCTTAATATTTATAATACTACTATTCCCTACACATATTTTTCATTGATGTTCTGTTTTTCTACTGTTCTCCTTTTTTCCCCCTTTCTTTTCTCCTCTTTTTCCACCCCCCCCCCACCCCCCCCTTTCTTTTCCCTTTTCTTTTCCTCTCAACCCAACCGGGCCGTCAGATCACCACCTACCATGAGTCATGGATCTGTCCGAGGGTTTTAAATTTTTGATGTAAATATAATTAATTACTGAGTGTGGCAGACCTACTCTAATTAAAGTGTCTTGAGAAAATTTGTTTGTGAATTGGGGGCTATTTAAAAAAAATTTAACTTGACTTGACTTACAAGCAAGTGCTCCAGGGCCCCTAGACCAGTGCGACTTCCCCCCAAACGACGACAACAGACGTATCAACATATCACCATTCCCTCATCTACCCAATGAGGGAAAAGCGAAAAGATTAAGGCCAAAAGTAAAAGAAAAAAAGAAAGAAAATAAAAAAGAAAAAAACGTACCGTTTTAGTGGCTTCTCCCGACTTCAAATTTCCTCCAACCATAAAATTTTTCTTCCAAATTCAATGAGGCTTTATTTTCATGACCATAACAAAAAAACAGGGTTGCCAAAGCACAATCAAGATACAAAAATACTTTAAATTTAAAAACAGGGAATCATGATAAAACAGGAACATAAAATGAACATAATCTAGAATCAGCAACAATAAAATAATAACATAACAATATTTAAACCATAAATCATGTCTGTTTGTTGGTGTGTGTTTTCCAAAACCTATTTCCCAACAGGATTTTGGGAATTGTTTATGTTGCTTATTGGGTTGACCTCAAAAGGGGGTTTTTGTTAAATTTGGTTCGGTATTGGTTCAGACAGCTGAAGTTTTTTTGCATTCCGTCAAAAATGCAGCTCTGTTTTTTTACTTTTTTCCTTTGAAGAGCGGCAGAAGCGCTTTTCTGGAGGACCTGATTTTTCGTATCCGACCTCTCATGGCCAGGCCGTGGCCACCGGTCTGTACTTAGTCCCAAAGGACGTTTCAACGATGGTATGGAGCAGATAGGGAAGTGAGTGAGAAGACCCGTGTTGACGGGCTCTCCGGGGGAAGCTCAGCACTGCGTCTAGAGGGCCCGGAGCACTTTCCCTCATAAAGATTGGCTATGCAGCGTGTTTTTTTTGAATTTGTTTTCCCATATGCAGCCGGTTCGTGTTTCTTGCGTTTCTGTATTTGCTGCAAAAGGTTTCTTTATAGCGCATTTAACTTTTGCGTTGTTTTTTTTATATGCTGCGCGTTTCTGTATATGAACTCGTTTGCGCATTGCGTGTGATCCCTTTTCACCCCAAAATAAAATTTTTCCCAAATAAATTTTAACAAATTTTTTTTTGAGTGCATTACATTAAGGTTGTGAATATTTTTTGAACGAGAAACGCAACAAGATTTATACAGTAGCTTTAGCTGAACGCAGGTTAGTAGTGACCAAAATTTCCTGAGTAAATTTTTCACAAATTTAGAGTGCATTTAAAAGGTTATGAGTATATGAAAAATAGTACTGAGTATCAAAATTACTCTAGTAAGTTTAAAAGATTTTTTGAGTACCTTTCAGTAAATGAGGGGTTTATTGACAAACCTGCCCAAAAATTTTAGAGTGTATTATTTTAAAGGTTGTAGATTAAATCTAGGGAATTGCAAAGTAAGTCTCAGAGTTGTTAGACCGAAGGGCTTACCTTACCCTACTCATAAACAGGTCTTTTTTTACCGTTAGGTTGCCCTGACCTGACCAATGAGGCTGCAGCAGTAAGGGTGTTTTTTTCATCCTTCCAGGGCATCAACACACACTGTGCTACGCTTACAAGGATAAGGTTCTCCCTGGGTGATCCTTGGATCCCCGGAACATCACGGGCAATTTTTTGTCTATTCCTGAGCCCCCCCCATACACTGCACGACCCAAGCAAAAACATAAAAATTTTTAAACCACTAGGGTTAGTTCATACACTGTCAGTCCCCCAAACCCAAATCAAATCAACCAAAAATAATGAGGCCAGAAGCTATACTTGAGTAAAACTACAACTTCAGTCAAGGTACATAGCAAATAAATAAAAAAGAAAAAAACAACAAAATTAACAGCATACATTTAATCATGAGCAAACCTTTTTAAAATTTCTTTCTCATTACTTCAGATGTCCAAATTACGTACTAACATGAATTCCCAGCAAAATTACAGCAAGGTAAACCTTGGTCAGCAGTTAAACTGCACAAATAACCAGCAAAGGCATAAAAATGCAGGAAAAACAATATAAAGGACAGTCTCCTTAGTACAACAATATAAAAGAAAAGCCTGTTTTTGCACAGTATTTTTTAAACAATTTCATGTCTCGTGTTGAAACGCTAACAAATTTAGCATAGTCGAATGGGGTTTTCATGGTGCTAATTAGCATGATGCTAGCGGGCTGTTTGGTGCTATTAGCCACAAACATGGACTTTTTGGGGTGCTAATTAGCCCCACTAGCAGACGTTCATATGCTAACTACAGCGTGCTAGCGGACTTTTTAGATGCTAATTTGTTACTTTCGACAGATGGCTTAACTCCACCCTGCAATATTGGAAATGGCGCGCACAAAACACCATAGAGACGGGGTTCTCCCTCTTTTATGGACACTGCAGTTTATATGTAACCCTTTTTTCCACTGGCTTGAAAGAGAAACACTTTAGCAATGCTCAATAAATATTAAACCCTTTTAAACACCAAAACTTCGTAAAATGATAAAGAGCCCTCGTCAAAATAAAACGTCTGGGCCCTAGATCATAGTTACCCCGGTCTAGGGGAACAATACCACTCTATTAAACCCCAATTTTGAGGCTATGGGGTTAATCCTGGTTGATGACCAAATAGTATTTAACAAAAAAAAACATATTACTTAAAACCCAATTTAGTTTTTACAGTGACCATTGAAATACAACAAAACACGTATCTCCGTTTTGACTTTTATTAAAAAAAAAGCAGAATTCCAAAAATAAAATCAATGTGAAAAATAAAGAAAAACAGAAGACCTGGGGAAATTTAATTTTTCTGTTGTTTAACTAAGGGGGCCGAGAATACAAACGCGCGCAAATACAAAAACGCGCTCCATGAAAAAAACAGATGCAAAAGGAAAACGCTGCAAATACAGAAACCCTCATAAATAGAAACTGCTCAAAAACAGAAACGCACTGCAATAGGAAAAAAGAAAGCAAAAAAAAAACGCCTGCATATACAGACAGGCGCTGCAAATAAGAAAAAAAACTGCAAAAAAAAAAAGCCGCATATCCAGTCCTACACGGAAGTGCCCAGGCCCTAGGGGGGTCGAGCGTCCACCCGAAGACAGACCGCATCAAAAACCCTAGATGTATAAAACGGTTCAACGGTGGAGCAGATTATCCCGTAATGAATTCATTAACAATTAGACCTGAAGTGTCCATCCATAAAGCTAGATTCTCCAGGGATCCCAAAAAAACTTTGTTTTTTTTGGAAATTAAATCTTTTTTTTGAATCTGTCTGTAAAAATGAAAAACAAAAAGCTTTTTAAAACATCCGGGCTTATGGAAAATTTTATGGTTCATATTACTAGATAAAATCTCTCAATTTTTTCAATATATTTATTTATTTTCTGTTTTCTTTATTTATTAAATTTTTTTTATGCACCTGAACATTTTAATTTTATTTTTTTTTTTTTATTTATTTATTTTTTGTCAACTCTGGGTTTTTTTTGATATCTATTAAGCACTCCCTGTACTTCACTGTTTTTTTCTGTCTGTACGATGTCATAATGTTTAATGATTTTTTTTGTATAATTCCCCTAAGTGAAATAAAGTTTTTTTAAAAAAACGTGTGGGGCAACGGGGAAAAGAGAAGAAGAAAAATTATTGGTGGGAGGAAAATTGAGTCGGCTGTACTTTCCCTAAAACATAAAAGATGAGGGGCCCCACGTGAAAAAAAAAAAGAAAGAAAGAAAAAAAAGAAAGAAAGAAAAGGAAAAAAAAATACAACTTTTTCACAACCTCTCCCATCCAATTTTTTCTCGGGGACGCTCACACTGCCCCTGAGGCCCGGACACTTTCCCTTGTATGACGATATGCGGCTTTTTTTTTTTGCATTTTTTTTCTTTTTTGCAGCGCCTGTCTGTATTTGGAGCATTTTGCTTTTGCATCTGTTTTCCTATATGGAGCGCGTTTCTGTATTTGCAGCACCTGTCTGTATATGCAGCACGTTTGTACTTGTCGGCCACCGTAGTTAACCCTTTAAAGTGCACTTTTCTGCTTTAGTTTGTTCTTTTAGCAAGCTTGCATTAAGGTTTGATGGCACGCTTAATGTTGGAGCTCATGAAGAACACAGATCATTATTACCTCCCTTGTGTTGAAGACAGAGCAGCAGGATGTCTGAAGAGACCGGGACAGCAGCACCTCCAGGTGTCTGTGTGAAGAAAGCAGGACCGCAGCTCCTCCACAGCTGAATAAACACTCCCTCTTCCGGCCAGACCTGTCTCAGTCTGCAGCAGCACAGCAGCAAAGAGCAGCAGTCTCCCTCACCGGCAGGAAAGCGTCCTCAGCTGGAGAATCCCTCCGTGACGACTGCTGAAACTCCTCCCGTCCGCGCAAGCGAAGAAGACGCTCACGTCTCCTCCCGACAATGACGGCAGTGCAGCTAGCCTAGCTCCGGCTAGTTAATTTAGCTGAACTTGCTTCACGGTCAAAGAAACACACCTCAGCAGCAGTAAACAGTTCCAAACTCACACACTTCAGAGCGCTGTGACCAGTGAACAGTTCTCATTCCAGTCTGTACAGAAATACACAATAAACACAGTTCGGTCTGTACCGACCGTCACAGGTGTTCTGCTGTCCCTTCTACACCATTTTCTTGTCCGGTTCCTTCTTCTCCAACTCACTCACTCACTTCTCATGTGATCACACATAGGTCAACAGGAAATCAAACTCTTCCAGGTCATTAATTCTCTAACATAAAGGTGAATTGTTATTTATGTTTTTATATTTCAAATAAACCATGAAACATTTCAAAACGTATATTTTAACTGTAAAAATATGTATTTTAACTGTAAAAGAAATTTATATTTTAACCATAATTTATTTTAGGCATTTTAACATGAACTGTATTTATGCCACATATTTAAATGGAATACAAAATTACTGATGTAAAGCAGGTTATTATATATATTTTCACATAAAGCGTGAATTAATACATGGAAACATTAACTTTTAATGAACTTTTCCAATGTTTCGTGCAGTTTCTTACCACTTTTGTAAAATCGTTCCCTCTTATCAAGGGTTCAGCCAAGACCGACTCCCTGCCACTTTCACTGTGAACAATCAGCAGACAGTCAGGAGGTGGGCTTAAGCATCTGATTGGCCGAGACAAAAGCAATCTTTGTGCTTATTGGCTGTTTGCCAGGCTTATCAACCAAACGCTTTCATGTAATCTCTCGCACATTTATACAGTTTTACACTCTTTAACATATTTATATGTGCTATTTAAAGCAACACTAAGTAACTTTTCAACCTTCATAAAATATTTTCATAACTTTTGTGATGATACGTCGACTTACAACTAGTTGAATGACACCTCTGTCATGGCCCGAGGGGGTCTGTATCGCTTTCACCGGCACTAAGCAACTTTGAGGAGGGTGGCTGTAACCCTGCCACACAAAACAACTACAAATGTACTGACTGCTTTACAGCATACGTCACTTCCCCCTTTCCCCATTCGTTATAAAGACAGAAGTCGATGCGAACGCTTACGCACAACTACTGCTAACACGGCAGAAGCTCCAAAACAACAAAAGAAACGAAAAGTTTTGTCTGAGGAGACAAAAAAAGAAAAAGGGAGGCTACCCGGATAAAAGGACAGTCAAGGATCAACATTGGCCCGGCTTTCACTCGCTGGCGCGAGCTCAAAGACGAGGAGGGATTTCCGACCGATGCTGCCTTGGCTCTGTTCCTGCTGGACTAGTAAGTAGCTTTCGATGCTCAAATCAAAATACTAATGCTAATGTTAGCTATATAGTTCACAGTTCCACACTGACACGACCAGCCACGCAACAAACTCAAAAGTACTGTATAAAGAAAAAGCAATGCGATGACTGCAAACCGACGAGGCTGAAGTTGGCATCCGATTCACAGCTTCCGATTGGAATTTTCCGGTCCACCTTAAAAGTGTCATAACGCCTGTAGATGGCGGTATTCAGTCGTTTTCCTAATTCATGAACTGAGAGCATGAAATATTGTAGGACGATGAAAAGAGAATCAACCCTAGATTGCAACGGTATTTAATTCATCTAAAAAACAGGATTTTATTTATTTTAATTGTAGATTTACTCTCTAATATGTGCAACTCACAGTAAAATGTAAATGATGTATTTCTATGTCTTTTTCTGATCTACATCACATTAGACCTGTTCCTGATATAAAACCACAAGACTTATGCTCCTCAAATCTGGACTGAATTATTCTACAGGGTCTATACATTCATAAAAACACAGTCTCTGATTTGTGAAACCTTTATTCTACTTGTGAAAATGCAAAAAAAGGCGCATTTCACCACTTTTTTCTCATCTAGACCACATTAGACCAGGTCCAGGTCTACAACCGCTACACTTAGACTCCTCAAATCTGGACTGAATTATTCTACAGAGCCTAAAAAGTCATAAAAAACACAGTCTCTGATTTGTGAAACCTTTATTCTATTTGTGAAAATGCAAAAAAGGCACATTTCACTGCTTTTTTCTCATCTAGACCACATTAGACCAGGTCCAGGTCTACAACCGCTATACTTAGACTCCTCAAATCTGGACTGAATTATTCTACAGGGTCTATACATTCATAAAAACACAGTCTCTGATTTGTGAAACCTTTATTCTATTTGTGAAAATGCAAAAAAGGCGCATTTCACTCCTGTTTTCTAATCTAGACCACATTAGACCAGGTCTAGATCCAAAACCATGTAATGTAACGATAATATGAGAACATGTTTAAGCATCCAGCAGCAGTAGACAATAACTCTAGCCTTTGATTTCCGGGGTGTTTACAGTGTTTTTTTTCTGTTTGCTCATGCTTCTTCATTTGATATCTGATTACAGGTGCCTTGGTTTTGGCTGCATGAGATCACAGGCTTCCAGACTACTTACTATCTTCTCAAAGTTAACAGTGTACTAACTATTTTGAAGAATAAAACTTTTTTGGGCAATCTATAATGACCCGTATTTCTTTTTCTTTTCTCTTTAAAATATTAAATAACTTGGACAAACTATTTAATTAGCACTTGGATTATTAGGATGGGGGGGAAATAACTTTTTTTCATTGATGAATTGTTTAAAAGGTTCAGATTATGGCACAAAATGTTGCAATTTTTGTTCTTTTAACTTTTGGGGGTGTCAACTCTGTTTTTGTAGTTTTGTCTTTGTAACGATCAATACATATGACGAACCATTAACAAAATAGTCACAATATGTGTCAACAATGTTATAATGAACCCTGTGACACCATGGCATTTCAAAGCAATTTGTTGTAGACCTGGACCTGGTCTAATGTGGTCTAGATGATAAAAAAGCGGTGAAATGCGCCTTTTTTGCATTTTCACAAATAGAATAAAGGTTTCACAAATCAGAGACTGTGTTTTTATGAATGTATAGACCCTGTAGAATAATTCAGTCCAGATTTGAGGAGTCTAAGTGTAGCGGTTGTAGACCTGGACCTGGTCTAATGTGGTCTAGATGATAAAAAAGCAGTGAAATGTGCCTTTTTTGCATTTTCACAAATAGAATAAAGGTTTCACAAATCAGAGACTGTGTTTTTATGACTTTTTAGGCTCTGTAGAATAATTCAGTCCAGATTTGAGGAGTCTAAGTGTAGCGGTTGTAGACCTGGACCTGGTCTAATGTGGTCTAGATGATAAAAAAGCAGTGAAATGCGCCTTTTTTGCATTTTCACAAATAGAATAAAGGTTTCACAAATCAGAGACTGTGTTTTTATGACTTTTTAGGCTCTGTAGAATAATTCAGTCCAGATTTGAGGAGTCTAAGTGTAGCGGTTGTAGACCTGGACCTGGTCTAATGTGGTCTAGATGAGAAAAAAGCAGTGAAATGTGCCTTTTTTGCATTTTCACAAATAGAATAAAGGTTTCACAAATCAGAGACTGTGTTTTTATGACTTTTTAGGCTCTGTAGAATAATTCAGTCCAGATTTGAGGAGTCTAAGTGTAGCGGTTGTAGACCTGGACCTGGTCTAATGTGGTCTAGATGAGAAAAAAGCAGTGAAATGTGCCTTTTTTGCATTTTCACAAATAGAATAAAGGTTTCACAAATCAGAGACTGTGTTTTTATGACTTTTTAGGCTCTGTAGATATATTCAGTCCAGATTTGAGGAGTCTAAGTGTAGCGGTTGTAGACCTGGACCTGGTCTAATGTGGTCTAGATGAGAAAAAAGCAGTGAAATGTGCCTTTTTTGCATTTTCCACAAATAGAATAAAGGTTTCACAAATCAGAGACTGTGTTTTTATGACTTTTTAGGCTCTGTAGAATAATTCAGTCCAAATTTGAGGAGTCTAAGTATAGCGGTTGTAGACCTGGACCTGGTCTAATGTGGTCTAGATGAGAAAAAAGCGGTGAAATGCGCCTTTTTTGCATTTTCACAAATAGAATAAAGGTTTCACAAATCAGAGACTGTGTTTTTATGACTTTTTAGGCTCTGTAGAATAATTCAGTCCAGATTTGAGGAGTCTAAGTGTAGCGGTTGTAGACCTGGACCTGGTCTAATGTGGTCTAGATGAGAAAAAAGCAGTGAAATGTGCCTTTTTTGCATTTTCACAAATAGAATAAAGGTTTTCACAAATCAGAGACTGTGTTTTTATGAATGTATAGATCCTGTAGAATAATTCAGTCCAGATTTGAGGAGTCTAAGTATAGCGGTTGTAGACCTGGACCTGGTCTAATATGGTCTAGATGAGAAAAAAGCAGTGAAATGCACCTTTTTTGCATTTTCACAAATAGAATAAAGGTTTCACAAATCAGAGACTGTGTTTTTATGAATGTATAGACTCTTTTTAATAATTTAGTCCAGATTTGAGGAGTCTAAGTATAGCGGTTGTAGACCTGGACCTGGTCTAATGTGGTCTAGATGAGAAAAAAGCAGTGAAATGTGCCTTTTTTGCATTTTCACAAATAGAATAAAGGTTTCACAAATCAGAGACTGTGTTTTTATGACTTTTTAGGCTCTGTAGAATAATTCAGTCCAGATTTGAGGAGTCTAAGTGTAGCGGTTGTAGACCTGGACCTGGTCTAATGTGGTCTAGATGATAAAAAAGCAGTGAAATGCGCCTTTTTTGCATTTTCACAAATAGAATAAACGTTTCACAAATCAGAGACTGTGTTTTTATGAATGTATAGATCCTGTAGAATAATTCAGTCCAGATTTGAGGAGTCTAAGTGTAGCGGTTGTAGACCTGGACCTGGTCTAATGTGGTCTAGATGAGAAAAAAAGTGGTGAAATGTGCCTTTTTTGCATTTTCACAAATAGAATAAAGGTTTCACAAATCAGAGACTGTGTTTTTATGAATGTATAGACCCTGTAGAATAATTCAGTCCAGATTTGAGGAGTCTAAGTGTAGCGGTTGTAGACCTGGACCTGGTCTAATGTGGTCTAGATGATAAAAAAGCGGTGAAATGCACCTTTTTTGCATTTTCACAAGTAGAATAAAGGTTTCACAAATCAGAGACTGTGTTTTTATGAATGTATAGACTCTTTTTAATAATTTAGTCCAGATTTGAGGAGTATAAGTCTTGTGGTTTTATATCAGGAACAGGTCTAATGTGATGTAGATCAGAAAAAGACATAGAAATACATCATTTACATTTTACTGTGAGTTACACATATTAGAGAGTAAATCTACAATTAAAATAAATAAAATCCTGGTTTTTAGATGAATTAAATACCGTTGCAATCTAGGATTGATTCTCTTTTCATCGTCCTACAATATTTCATGCTCTCAGTTCATGAATTAGGAAAACGACTGGACACTTTTAAGGTGGACCGGAAAATTCCAATCAGAAGCTGTGAATCGGATGCCAACTTCAGCCTCGTTGCAAACCGCAAATATAAAGTTTGAGTAAAATATGTAGGTTCCTACTGTGGAAAGATCAGTCATACTGAATCATTGTGGTATTATCGTGTCAGTTTGTATGTACGTGACAGTAGTTTCTGATAATTGTCATGTAATAGTTTCAGAGAAAAACGGGATTCTTTTCGTGTTTTTGTTGAGTTGACTACAGTGATTGCAAAAGAAGTCAAACCGCGTTGCTTGCTCTAAATAATCAGTAAAACCAAACCCGGGTGCAATGTGCATTGAGTTATGACTCTTCATAGTCCTGCTTATCAATAGCACCTTGCGCTGAGTGTAGCTAAAATTACAGGGATTGTTGCATGTTTAAAATTCTACATGTAACGTTTATTTAGTCAGTCCTGAAGGGTCTGTGTGTAGCTCACTTCAGTAGCACCAAGCAGCTAACTTTGAAGGTTACAATCTCAGTTAGCCAGTAAACTTGACATCTTGAAGTCAGTCTGATAACAAGATATTTTTGTTATTGTTATGTGTGTCTATTGGCCATTGTGTTGTGTAAGGTGTACGGTGTTCCATATTTATTTTTTTCAAGTTATTGTCTTTATTTTTGATGTTGCATTGCTAATTATTGTTATTCTTACCTGATAATTCTCTAGTATAACATAGAAGATGCATTTTATTACATTGTGTGATGTTTATATAGTGCCTTTATTTCCAGTGTGTATATTTTTGTGTTTCTCTTGCATTACTCTTGATCCATATAAATTTCTTACATGTTATTTCTCTACAGCTATCAAAAGAAGCAAGTAACTTCTACTCCCCACAAGCAACACCTCCAACCGCTACAGCCTATAGTTTCCAGCCTTACAGAAGAGTCGGACCATGTTAGGTACTTTGTGTTTCCCAGGGCCTGCATTTGTTTGTTTGGGCAACGTTTAGTATTTTTCAACATGTCCTATTTTCTGTTTTGACTCAGGGGAGAACCGATAGAGGGTGTCCAAATGCTGGAAGAAGGCGCTGAGGCAGAAGAAGATGGTGTATTAGAGGCCAGGTGAGTTTCTGTAAATGAAAGCTGTAGTACTTTTGGTTGATGGTGTGAGCCCCTGGTCATCTGTCCGGCAACACTTGCCTACTGTTTCACAACACTGACATACTGTGTTGCGCCATTCACCAAAGGTCCCGTGCTGTTTGCTCACGGGCATAGGCACATTGCACAGGACTCACATGGAACAGTATGCAGAGTGGTGCAGGACAGTAGGGGAGTGACTCCTGCCACAAACAGTGCATCACAGTTTTTGATCTCACTGTGACTGAATGTTGATTGCTTGAACAAATGTTGACTAAATGCAAATATGTCTTTTTCTATTTCGACTATAGTCTACTTACAATCTACTCTATCTGCAGCATGCATTCTCTGAGTGTTGTGGAGGAAGAAGAGCGGCATGACTCTCCAGATGAGGATGCAGTCAATGATCCAAGGAACAGCATGTAAGTCTTTATAATGAATTGGATTGCATTTTGTGTTGTTGATATTTCTTTCCTGCTCATGGATATGTGTGGTTATGTGCAGTATTGAAATGGACGAGAACTGGACAGACCCGAGATTCTGTGAGGATGGAGACAGCTCCGATGAGGAATATCTTCCTTTTCTGCAACTACGGTATGTTGTATTCATCTCATTCATCATCTTATATGGTTGTATTAGTATTGGTAAGCAAATGTGTAAGATTTTTATATTTTTCCCTTTTTATGTAGCGTTGGTGGTGTGGCATCAGAGGCTGCGAACATCGAGCAGCTTCAAGAAATAAGTATGGACGAGACTGTGCTAGATGTAGCTATCCCCAACCCCACAGACGATGAAATAACAGACTTGCCTGACAACTTAAAAGTTTTACATGAAGATGACCTGAATGGGAAGAGGGCCTGCATCACCTATCTAGACAACCTGAAGATGCTTATCTCTTATCTGCAGTTTCCTATGGAAGCATGCAACTACTGTGACAGACTAACTGGTGTAAAATGCCCAGGAAGACCACCATTTCATGTTGAAATTAAGCCCCGGAGAACTGGCTTTGTTTTGGAATGGGTAGGCCAACAATAATTGTGTGTGTTTGTTTCACTCTGTTTGTCTGTTAGGGCGATACTGTGTTTTGCATTTTGTTGTTATCTATTTATTTATTTATTTATTTTATTGATTGCAGCTTTGCCCCTTTGGACATATTCTCTGGAGGTGGAATTCACAGCCCCTTTTGGAGTATGGGATGCAAGGGGGGGACTTCATGCTCTCCACAAACATTCTGTTATCAGGGAACAATTACAGGAAAGTGGCATTTCTCTTCCACTTCATGCAAATGGGGATGGTGGCAGAGCCTACATTCTTCAAAATCCAGGATAGCTACTGCATCGAACCAGTTGATGAGTTCTGGCAGAAAATCCGAGATGGTGTTCTGACCCGTTTGCGTGAGAAGGACGAGGTTGTTGTTCTTGGTGAGACCTTGTTTTGGTACCTTGGTCACCTGTGATTTTTATCTATAAAATATCAGTGAATATTACCGAAATGCCAGTTATATGCTATTGAAATTTCTGCCATTTGATATTACTGATAAATACAATGTTATGTTACCTTTGTAATGTTTGTTTTTGCTTTGTCTTCTCACAAGGTGATGGCAGAATGGACTCTCCAGGTATGTGTGTATGTATATGTGTGTGAGTGGGAGATTTTGATTTGCACAGTTCACATATTGACCACTATGGTTTGCATTCTGCAGGCCACTGTGCACAGTATTGCACCTACACAACAATAGAACAGGAATCTAGAGACATCGTGCACATTGATGTTTGTGCATATAAACGTGAAACAAACAGAAACTCCGTGATCATGGAGAAGGAGTGTTTCATCCAAACAATGGATGCACTTCTGCCGGAGATACGTATAACAGAAGTGGTCACCGATGCCCACCCACAAATTACAGCTTTACTGGGTAAGGAAAATGGCTGTAATATTCATATTCTGGATGTTCAGATCGATGTATTTGTTACTCAAAAGGGTTCTTTTTCCACAGATCTGGAACACGGGAAATACAAGGCATGGCGTCTACAACATTCCCTTGATATTTGGCACGCTGCTAAAAATCTGGGGAAGAAGCTCGGAGGGGTAAGCAATTTTATTGCATTATGAATTATTTTTTAGTGACGTGATTTCTACATTTTCATACCTTGCAGACTTTCTAACAATAGCACATCCTTTTTTCAGGCTGGTACAGTGAGGGACCAGTCTGAAATCTTGCCTTGGATCAGAGACATTGTTAACCATTTCTGGTACTGTGCTAAGCAAGCATCCTCTGTAGAGCAGTTCAAGGTATGTCTGTAGGAAGTAAATTTATGATGTAAACTAAAACTTGTTTTCATTGTGAGGAGAAGGCAAGTGAGATCACACAAGTTCACACATGATTCCTAATTCTGTAGATGAAGTGACATCACGTTCGGAACCAGCACACATGGGCCACTGGATCTTGTGAACATGAGCCACTGGGTGATGATACCCAGGAAAAACCATGGATAAAACAAGGTAATTCTAATCTATTTTCAGGGGGTGTTTATGTTGCTTTGCATGGAATTTTATCCATCTCACAATTAGATGTGCGATTACAGGTTCAGCAGCTCACCAGGCTCTTGGAGCCATCATCCTCGACAAGCAATGGTTGAAGAATGTAAGGAAGTTCATCAACTTCAGATATGCACTTTTCCTTTTATCAACACTAATGTCAGTGTGTTTGACTAGAAACATTATAATGAAAATGCTAAAGCTGGTATAACTTTTGCTTTTATATCAAATGTCAATATCTGTCTAATAAATTGTACTCTGGTCTGTATACAATGATTTGTATATGTTTGTTCTCATACTCTACAGGACGACATCGGATCTGGAAAACTTCCAGAATCACATACTCACGTATGCAGGGAAGCGGTTCTCCTACACTCCAGCAGTGTATCGCACGCGGACTCTGCTTGCCGCGATAGACTACAACTGTCACAATGGCCGCGCCCCAGCACGAAACAAAGATGGACACAAGATGTAAGTTGTTAGCATATCCAAGGACAACTGCTGAATGGAATCTCATTGTGTTTGCCTGATAGTTGTAAAACAAGAGTGTTCTAGTATTTGTGCTTCCTTTCAGCTACAGACGATACTACAATAAGAAGTCTAAATCCCGGAGTGTCTACACAGTAAAGGAAAAGAAGGATTACTCCTACATTCCAGACCTGCAGAGGGGCATTCTTCGGAAGAGGCTGCAAAGTGGAGGTGGCCTTCCCAAGAGACAGACCCTTAGGCAAGATGACCCCCGGAATTTAGGGGTTCTGGCTTCAGTACAGCCGCCCCCAACAGCTGAGCTAGTTAGGACGCATGTGAAACGTGGTGAAGGTGTTCCCCAAAGTGAACGCTGAGGATCCTGCCTTGTCTGTTTACATAAATGCACATGCATACATATCACTCTGACTGGCTAACTACAGACACATAATCACAGCTTTACCTGGACCCCCACCCACACTGTCTGCTGCTACTGCACTCATTGTAATTATTCTCAGTAACTTCTAACATTGTCACACAGATTATTCAGTGTTTCTTAATTTAACTGTCATAGTTTATTTTTATCCTGCTCTATTTATCCATGTACTTGCATCACACTCCCCTTTTGTTTTTTTTTTGTTCACAGTAATTTTTTTCAACTGTCATTGTCGTTCATTTACTACTACTGTAATACAGTGTTGCTGTGCTATTTATTCATTCAAATCATACACATATCCCGTCATTGCAAAAATGCACATTGCATTTATGCCACTCTTTTTCATATTTCTTGCGTAACACTGTGCATGTGCCTGGAAATGTTTTTATTTTTTCTCTAGGTCCTGTTTTATTCATTACTTCCTTTACTGTGAAGGGACAAGTGGCAAAATAACTATTTGAATGTGTTGAATGTGACAAAGTGCTTGAATTTTGAAAACTGTGAAAGAGGGTGTATAAATAAAAGTTTGTCTTGTTTTGCACAAATGTATTTATTTTCAAACACACAAACAAGTGAACAAGTGAAAGGTAAATTCTGAACAAAATAACAAAATGTCAAAACTAGTTACAGTACACTCAAACAATGACATGCTACATTAGTCTGCGGACCTGGAAACCGGTGTACTGTCCCCTTGGGTCTGGAAAAGTGTCCCTTATTTTCCAGACACAACAACTCGGTATTACTACCCTATTTCCTAACCCAGGCGTCCATGCTGCCAGAGAACAAACTGGCGATAGGCTGTATGCCTGTTTTGTCTTTGCTCCACTCCAGGCCCTTGTTCATCTTCTATTGCAAAGATGTCATTCCAGGCAGCCCTTGCCATTCACAACACCCCCTCATCCAGTATGTATAGCTTCATGTGGGCCGTGTTGCTGACACAGTTCTCAGGGGTTTGCCCACAGCAGAGTCTCTCCAGGTCAGTGTTCACGTCCTTACAGTTTGTGCAGGAGCACCAATGTAAGTCCCCTCCACCTGGAACTCTCTGACGATCAGGGTCCTCCAGCAGGTCCAAAATGTCAAACATCAGGCCAGGTAGTCTTGTAAGGACCATTTGTAGGACTATAATATAAATAATATAAAATATAATATTTTATCTGGATAAATGTCAACATTGGTGTTGAATGTTCCCCAAATAAATGAAATCTCTCTCATCTTCTGGGCCAAAACAGACATGTTTTATTTGAAAGTTAAGCAAGTAAACCTTGGCTTGGATACATATTGCCTGCATATCTAGTGTTCTATATTTTATTGTAGTTTATAATAAAGTTTCTGTGTGCAAAAGCTGAATTCTTCTCAGAGGTCTAATGTTGAGATCTGGGGAAAATCACCAAATGTGGTGAAGTTACCCAAATCTCAACCTTGAAGCAGAAACTCCCACTATGAATTTAAACTTCTACTACAGACTTTTTTCTTTTTTTTTTACACAATTTAAAGTGAGTCCTTACAGATACACTGAACAACACAAATGTAATGTACCATTGACTTTTTTTCTCTTTTTCTCTGGGTGAAATCACAAAATCATCGTCTACTGCTGTCTACTTCAGCAGACACACAGAGAAGAGCCTTCAGCTTTAAATGACTTATTTATTATTATTGTTTGTTTTTTAATAATTTACAGAGCTACTCCAGCTGCGACCACCCACGTGAGGATCAAGATGGAGGAGGCTGGTCTGTACCATAAGTTTCTGGAGCATGCAAAACTGTTCACAGACTTCAAGCAATACCTCAGGGAGACCTTGATGGTGACCAACTGCCTACAGGAGGTAAGATCTCTATGCACCAATTCTCAGCATGCCCACTTCAATAACCCAGCTTCTTTTCATTTTGTTGATGCTAACATTTCTTTCTCATCCTCCTCCTTCCTCACCAAGTCCACGGAGACACGGGACTACCTCACCAGCCTCAAAAGGACTGACATGTCAGCTGCAACCCTCCTCAATGACATGAAGAATATCATCAGGTTCCGGGATTACCTGAAGACCCAGCTGGATCTGAAGCAGCAGGACGCAAGTCTCCGACTGAAGATTACAACTTACAAGGAGATGCTGCAGACATTTCGAAAGCCGGTGTCCAAGGTCTACACGAAGGAAGTGTGTAAAACCAGGTAAATGTTTTTCTTAATTTTCATCTGTTTTGCACTGTCCTTTTGTAACTTGTGGTACTGACCTCTGCACGCAGTCTTGAGAGTAGTGTATTTAACAACTATTCTCCATTCTTGACTTTTTTCTCAGGTACGATCGATTCATAGAGGGCAGCCGTAGCCGCAAGGGTTCACTTCTTGTGTACATTCAGAAAGCTGCTGAACAATCTTCCCGTCCCTGAGAGTGAGAAGACAAGCTACCGCTATTACTGTGAAGCGGTCTTGGTCCTGCGCCACTTTCAGCGCCCAGGGGCTGTGGAAGGCTTAACTGTAAGTGCATCCTTTTTTAATAACTTAAAGGAGTTTTCCCCTTGATCTCTCATGGTCGTCTGTAAATGTATACATTAATGACCTTTCATGCTTCCCTTTTTTTCCAGACTCAAGAGTGGGTCAACAGAGTCTCCGCCAATGGCAGGACTGTGGTCTTTGGCTTCACGTCCTTCTGGGTCATCATTGGTGTTGCTGGACATGTCTGTGTTAAAACATCTGTAAAACTGTTCAGGTTCACTTTTTTAGCATCCACTTTTGCACAGTTACTCATCAGATATCCCTTTACTAATTCCTAGATGAATTGGGCTACTATCCTATAGTTCAAAAGAGATTTTAACTCTAAACTGTGTTTTTTAGGAGGACATAAAAATTCACATTTTCTACTGTGTTCCAGGTGAAATTACTCTGACATAGTAACACATATCTTGATTCTGACACTTCTGTAGTAATCTCACATGTCTTACCTTTCTTTTGGGACCAAGATTATACATACAGCCCTTGTAGTTGTGAAAATATACTCCATTTATTTTAGGTAAGTCTTTTCCTGACAGGGGGCAGAAAATATAGGCCTTGTGATGAACAGGATTTATTTACCAGACTTGGATGATAAAGTGGTGGAATAACTGAGATGAAACACAGGAGCAACTGAAGATGAAACATATAGATGAAGATATAAAAAAAATATATAGATCAAAGACATGAGACATGTTTGTAATCTAACATTTATTATCGACTGTATTTTAACCTCATTTCAAGTGTCAGTCCCCTCACTGGATCAGATTGTTGTAATACAATAATGTCTGATGATTTTTAAAATCTTCACCTTCAGCTGCTCCTGTGCTTGTCACGTTAAAGATGAAAAGATTTATTTAAATGTAATGTATCTGTGGCCTGTCACATTCCACCAAAAATTAAATGTGCACAGTCATCATAAACATGCATTAATATGTCTACTGAATTAAAATGGAGGGTCTTTTTTTTTTATTCACCCATTACCATGGTGAATCACTGTATCTGAGCTCCATAGATGATGGCTTTTTTGCAGGTGCTTAACATACTCAGAGTTGATTGAACTAATTCAGATCAGCTGCTCTCGAACAATACTCTGAGTTCAGGGTTAGACTCACAGTTTGTTGAACCTCCTGTCTGGAATATCCCTCTTGTCTAAGCCAGAAGCAAATGTCAACATTGTTTTTTCCCTTAACTGCCTGATGGAAGCTGGAAGCTAACTTCAGCATCGTCTAGCTTAAACTGTGTCAGTGCCTAGCGTAATACCTTTTTAGGCCACTGCTAAAATGAGTTCAGATAATGCTGTATATTTGTAAGGACTGACTTGACATGATATTTTGCAGTGAGGCAAGGCAGACTAGACCCCATTCATGATGCACAACATCACGTGAGATTGAAGAAGGACAAGGCGTCTTGTGTCTGGAGATACATTGGCCCAACCAAAGGTAAGTTTTTGCTTTAAACCCTGTGTGTACTTAACGTACTGTGTTTAATTTGAGATTTGATGATGTCTGTGATGTCTTGTGTCTCAAAGCCCCCAAATCACATTAAGCTTGAATCATATTAATTTCTTTTTCCAATTTTTGGTAGTTTTTGGTTTTTAATCTGTTGGTTTGTTTTTGGTCAATTGTGGTCGGGTTTTGCACACAGCAGGCGTATCTCTCACAGTCTTACTCAGAGGTTTGTCAGTACACTATGTCAGTGTAGATTCAAACACAGGAAGTGCTTTAACACTAGGACCGCCAGCATTCTAGTACCCCCTCCAACCGCTGCAACGGTCAGCCAGACCGTTATATATAATTCCATTGTTTGTGCTCAGAAGCACACCAAGAATGCATTTTTTATACCAGCAATTATGATAAATAAACAAAATATCACAGCCTAGTGCAGGATCTCAAACTTTTCAATGTCTAAGATCAGTTTACTAGTTGCTTTTTTTATTTTATTGTGCGCATTTTTTAAATTTTTAATTTTTATTTATTTTTTTTTTTTTTTGCTTCACATCTCCCATTAAAGTGGATAATTGCTAAAATACACGCTACAATAATAAATAATACATAACTTTTAGTCTACCGTATCATCATAATATCATAGCATGTGCTATATTATTCTCAAGATTTAATTTTCCAGCCGGTATAGTCGGGGTTTATGGCTCATATGCGCTACCGGCCAAGCACACCCGGTGCTTTTATGAATCAATTAACGATCACAAATCGCCACGAATTCAAGCACTTCTGATCATTAATGCACTTAATACAGAAACATTTTGCTCGATCGTCTGAATGAGACACACAACACCATATGTCTGACACCAGCTTTGTCTTACGGTTCCTGAGTTATAAGCCTTAATTGGTTGCATTTTCCACAACTTTCAAGCCTTATAACTCGGGAACCAAAGACAGTAGGGACCTGGGACCAGTATATTCCTTTTCTGCTGAACGAGACCTTTCCAACGAGGTATGGCACTTGCCTGTGGGACCAAAAATGACAAAGTTGGTTTTTCCCGGCCAAAACTGACAGACAGTCTTCCGGCTTTAGAGCCTACATGCCTGTTGCCTGGCTTTTTGGGAAAAGTGACTTGAAAACCTTTTTCGGCCGAATTGTAGTACAGTCCGAGCCCTGTCCAGAACAGTTGACCTGGGTGTTCTAGGAGCAAAGGTTCAAAAGTTATGCATGGTTTTGTGTAAAATCCACTTATTTTTGACAAGGCATAACTCTGGACTGGAGC